>JAQFYQ010000199.1:0-19900 GCA_034694885.1 Buchholzia appendiculata | reverse complement strand
CCCCGGGAGTGGATGCTTGTCTGGCCTCATATTCTCATTACTCGGATCAGCTTGGAGTTGGATTGCCTGGAAGCGCCTGAGGGATTGACGACATGACGGGGTCAGTTTGAGTCCAGCAGAGAGGCGATTCCACAGAACCCACATGCTCCAAGGACTTCCAGGCCCGCAAGACCGTTGGTTGTTACATGGAACCAAGCTGTTTTATTGTCGACAAGGGGGTTTAATTGAATGTAGGCTGTTTGACATTGGCTTGAGAGATGAATGGCTGAAACAAACGCCCGGGCGCAGAAAACTGCTGGTTTTTATTACAACCATTAGGAATTTGAAAATAGAACCTAACCGCAACAAGAGCAGGAAGCTAGGGCGCGAGGATGGAAGACACACGTTGCGAATGTAGCCAGGGTTCAATGTGATGCAGACATTAGTGCACCGTATCGGTGTTTTGAATAGGCCTACCTTATTATATGCTTATGATCATAAAATGCAGCTGAGCTGTGATACAATATAAATTTAAACCAGATGATTTTATTAAACTCGTCTAAGCTCAGTGATTTTGATATGTTAGAAAATTATTATGGTCACGTGTTGCTATTATCATTTCAAAATGTCAGTGTACTGATGCGAATGTAGGGCTTGTCAGTTATTTAGTCCTTAGTAACTGTTGTTCGTTGGGATCGCAGTTCACTTGGATTTATCTTGAGCAGATGTTTAACGGCCAGTAACTTTTGTCCTTTGTCTTCTTCACCGGCTGCATTGATTGACAGTGAACAGCCACTGCAGCGCGGGTTGTAAATAAACACAAAGAAAACAAATTATCCACACTATACTTCTCAGGCCTAAATACGGTTGTGAAGCGAATCTAAACTTTATCCTCTATCTCCACCACGCTGTATCAGATATTTGACAATGAAGATGGTGTATCAGATACTTGACAACTAACTGTCAAGTGTCATATCAATGCTGTCTCTCGCTGGGGGGTTCAAACGTTAGCGACATTCTATACTGTTCTACCGTCTGCTGGATGGCAGTCTGTCTATTTTCTCTCAGTTGAGACGCGGCAAGTCACGTGATATTGAATTACATGTATCTACAGTCAAAGCGGCATTCATTAGTGCTGAGATCACGTGGGATGAGTCGTCAGAGATTTGTGTTACCCTTCCACGGAACTGACACTTTTCAACTTTAATGTCCCTACAATCAGTGGTCTGGGGAAAGAGAGGAGGAAGAAGGGAGGAAAGCAGCTGGCTATTAACTGCGGTAGAATTTTACATTAGTAACTGTTTTATGATGCTAAAAAGATTTAGTTTGTCGCCTAGTTCGATGTGTACAAGGTGATAAAATTACTTGCACGTTTGTGAAGAAGCCTATATCATAGCATGATACATTCAGTGTCAAATGTCGGTCAATCAATGATATGTCTGATTATGTCATGCTGTAGTTTTTCGGTGTTTTTTTTATTTAAAAAGACTTGTGCTTTGCATGCAACAACAGGATATGATTCATAGAATTCTCCGTACATAGTATGTAGTATAATGTAATGCAAAACTCTGATCTCCACTGCGACTCTAAACTGTTACATTCCTGTTCTGTAGATTTTTAAACTGATCCGTTAAATACCGATCTCAATCTATAGAATGAAATGTGATGAACGATCCGATTAAAATGAGAACTGTTTATAGATAGATTACAATAGGAAGTAAAGATTTAATGTCGTATTACATATTGATATATCATATTAGATTTCGTTAGTTTTCGTACGGTTAGTATGTACATTTTAAACTAGAGACCACTTCATCCGAATTTTGCAATTATGTAGATCTAAATGATGATGTTATACTGCTGACAAATAAATCAACATATTTTCAAAGCGGGGAGGGGATAATTTTAGCCATTTTAGATGTACAGTATATTTGTAGTAGGATTCTTGAACTTTCTCCTTGTCCATACCATTGCTACTCGTGCAGAGTCAATGTGTGTGAGATTGAAAATTACTGATAATGAATGAATGATTAATACTAACGAGGTATGTGGTTAAAGCGTGCACGTGTGGTTAAAGGTGTGGTTAAAGGTGTGGTTAAAGCGTGCACGTGTGGTTAAAGGTGTGGTTAAAGGTGTGGTTAAGGCGTGCACGTGTGGTTGAAGGTGTGGTTAAAGCGTGCAGATGTGGTTAAAGGTGTGGTTAAATATAAGCGGTTAAAGTGGACCAGTGAATTCAGTTCAACTGCTTCTAAACAAATGCGCGACAAGATTGTTGAATTCGGTTAGTTTCAGTAGAGTATAATAAACCACAAATCACCTGCAATATAACCACGTCACGTATTCGGACAATATTGCCCAGTAATCTTCTTTCTGCCCAGATAAGCGTGTTTAAGCTTTGCAATTGGCAATCATTGCAATCACAGCACAGTGGCGATTAATAGTTGTTGCACACTTTTGCAAAATCTCTTCATGTACTGTATTAGTCATGACAAAAATCACACTGATTTACAATATTACTTAAGATACGCTATTTCAGATTCAAATATTTATTAGTTACACATTCGTTGTGGTTATTTAACTATTTATTTTGCTGCATAATGTTTACTGTAACTATGTGACATGTTGTGAACTTTGTATATGCATATAATATACATGAGGGATGTTAGCCAATAATTTGCATAAATAATAACAACTGATACTAATTCACAATTATTCGTTGAATTGGTTCCAAAAAGTGATGTCGCCTTTAATTTATTAAGCGCTCAGTTCCAGACATAGTAACCTTCTCGACTCAAGACGGTCGAGTTGCTTTTTCGTTTACTCGCGACTCTTTGGAAGCAGGTTTATTGCTAATAAACTCCCGACGACGTTTATTTTCTTATGTTGTTGGCTCAGTCTTTATTGAAAGCTTCGACACCGGAAGTCGCTATTTGCCCGGGTCTGTTCACAAACAGCGGTCTGATAGCACTGATAAAAGTAATAAAATAATAACAAATGCAGTGGAACTTAATTTTAATGTTCAATTGTACAATGCATTATTTTGCAAATTATTTTGTTCACAAGTAGATTGATTCAATTCTAAATAAATGCATATAAATAGGTTTAATTTCAGCAAACAAATGTGTAAGCAGTGCAGACAGTAGGTCAACAGTTTTCTATGTCAATTCTAGAGACAAGATGTATAGAAGTCAGGTCATGTTTACTGTTGTCAAAATACAGGATCACACATGGGATTGCATTAGATAGTCGTGATGTGACGCTATGTGATTATAACCTATTCCAATCATAGGACGATGACCCTTAAAACATTATCTGTGACATAATGTCAGTGAACGATCGTCACATGACGATTTAATAAATATACGTTTAATAAATAACAAGTGTTGACTATAAAACAGCGACAACGTATAAGTTGGAACAGGTGGCAACTAATCTCAATGTTGTCGATCACTTTTACACCATGCAAGTAATTATTTGTTATGACTATCGTGAAACAGGTTTCCGTTGCTTGATGTATTTGAGTAAATGGCCTACGGAGTGCACACAAAATGTCTCGTCTCCCCTCCCCTCCCCTCCCCTCCCCTCCTCTGCCCTCCCCTCCACTCTCTCGTAACTCACACGCATTGTTTTTGACGTAAAAGCGACTTGATAATTTCTCATTTAGCTTGTTCCATTGTCTGTATACTATGCATTTTGGCTCTCATCTCGATTTGGTGCAAATGTTTTTTTTATTGTTTGCTCGCCCCGGAGTGAGTTTGTTTATCACTCGGCCCCGCTAAAAAATTATGGATCTGCCACTGTTTAAACTAGGCCTAATTATTTCTCGTGGCTGTTTAACCTACGATTTGTGCTGTAATGTTATATGTTTAGTATCGTTAGCTTACTTTGTGCAACTTTCACAACACTATTGTGTTTTGTGAATGCCGCTCTCTATGAACGCGACTGAATACCTCTGATAATAAGCAACGTAGCTATTAAGCCGTCATTCAGTCAGAATGTGAACCACTCATTAAATAAAACATCTGCTTGCTTACTGGAAGGTTGTGGGCGTCCACGCATTACGTGATCGTGTAACGTAGTAGTATAGAGCTTCTTTCATGAAGTTTTACACACAGCTTTGACCAGCAGAAGGTGTTACAAAGCCGTGGCCTGTTTTTACACCGAGAAACATCTGGACCTGCATTTACTGCGTGTATGACTGCGTGTATGACTGCGTGTATGACTGCTTGTTTGACTGCTGGTATTACTGCGGGTCTACTACTGCTGGTAGTACTGTCTGTACTGCGCACGTGTAAGTGATTATTATGCTAGAGCTTCTTATGACTGCCCGTAGAAACCTTGGCAGACCGGTCTGCTGGTGTGTTGAAAGATTGTTGATAAAAAGTTCCCAGACGTGCAAACATTTCCTCTCCATCCGCCATCTTGTTTCATCTTGTTGGGCGATCTTTGTCTAGACACGGCTATCCAATCATATCACGATGTCCACGCAGCATCAGGTAGATTTCAACAGGCCCTATCTGATTTTAGTTATTCTTCGATCGTCAGTTCGTTTTATTATGTTTCAAAATCTCCATGTAATATGTTATAACATTTATTTCTGTATTAGTTGTATTATAATTATGTAATCGTCTAACTGTATAGATAGCCTGCATGGTAAATTAAAACGAAATTATCCTCATTTTATTCCTAAAACACCTAGAAACCCTATTATAATGCACTATATAATAACAACCTTATTGGTGTAGAATTCTATGAAAAAATTATCTCCATTTTCTTGTTTTCTAATCAGCCATTTAAATTAACCTTTCAAGATTGAAAGTGAATAAGTGCTTTCTGTCGGCCTATACTGTGCGGGCCAGCCTGTTTTGTGTCCTCCATGAGGGTCATCGTGGCGCATCACATTATCTCAGACATCATACAGCGCATCGTACACAATTCGGTCAATCAGTTCACTTGTGGTGACGTCATTAAATTGTGCGCTTAATGTCCGCAGAGGCAGTACAATGTGCATTCTAGTCCAGTTGACATTCACAATCCAACACTTAATACATTATCATTGTACAGTAAAGTCTGTCTGTCCAAGTGACAGACAGACAGCTGCTGGCCTCTACATTGTGATCTATGTGAAGTCGACAGGGTGGAACATAAACAGAGCTCTGATATTATCTCCATGAATACTGCAGACTGGACAGTCAAAGGTCAGTACGGCATTGAGTTATTAGAGAGTCATTGAATGGCGCAAGGAGATTGAGTCAGCTCACAGTTAGTGCAGTTTTAATAGCTACTAGTATTTAATACGATAACATGCGAGATTTCAACAATCATAGCATTTCTCTTTCAGCTGTGGTTAATATAAGATAGAATGAATCATCATGTGCTGTAAGCCCGAGGCAAGATAGAGTGTGCATTGCACAATTATAGCTTTATTCCATCATCATTATCGCTAATATCAGCATCATTATGCAGTCATGGAGTTAAGGCATTTTTTTCAAGGCCAAGGCAAGGCTAAAGCATCGTTGAAATTGCCTTGACAAACAAGGCATGTTGTTAACCTTGCTCAAGGCAAGACCAAGGCATTATGTTTATCATACCTAAAGGCAAGGCAAGTAATTTTGTGTAGACCAAAGGCAAGGCAAGGTATTTTTCCATGACCAAGGACAAGGCAGCAAAGCATGGCAAGGCAGTAAAGTGTATCACGGTAGACTTGAAGCAAGGCATCAAGGCCAAGGACGACATCACTGTCATTATGACACTCTTTCGTCATTGTCAAAATCACTGACGTCATCAGTATCATCGTTCGTCATCGTAGAAGTAACAATTAAAAATCTAAATATTACTAAAATTCAGCAATTGATCACAATCCAAAAACAAGCGAAGCAAATGGGATTGAAATGATCACAAAGGAAGTAGCAGATTATTTGCTAAGATTTGTTTTGAGCAAAGATCCAATGACAAGTCTGCTTTCGGTCTGGGCATGAAGTTCGAGGTGTTTTCCACGAGTCATCTCCTACAGCTGTGTCTGCAGTGTTTCATGTCAACAACAACTTAGTCATTCACTCGTCACGTGAGCTCATTCATAAACTTTTTGCTTCTATAACCTGTTAACATTGACTAACGGTTATGACAGCTGTTATTGTTGACACTTAGGTTTGAAGTTTCTCTTACACATTTATTTACCACTAGTTCTACGATCTGTCAGACATGGCCTCTGTCTCGGACCGGACCCTGAGGCCGGACCCTCTGTCTCGGACCGGACCCTGAGGCCGGACCCTCTGTCTCGGACCGGACCCTGAGGCCGGACCCTCTGGTCGAACCCTCTCTCCATTTTTCGCTTGATCAATTCTCCTGCCGTACCTTACAAAAGTTGAAAAGTTCATTTCGAGCGTTTCTCAAAGTTCCTTGCCAATCCTTGGCCCTAAGTGAAAATGTCAGGATACATTATAAGTAGCAGTTGTACAGTGCTAGAGATAAAAGTTCGAAAGACCCAGTGTCGAAAGTTAAGCCTGAACTTCAACCTCAAGGTCTTACGTCTGTAGTTAATACAATTTGCAACAGATAATTCTGATAGACCCTGCAATACTGAGGTTCATAACTTTTGTCACCAACTTCTTTGTTTCTAACAACCATTCAAAAAATGCATGCGAAAAACCTGTTTCTATATGAAATTTTGAAGTCTTTTAACAATCTCTCATGATGATATATTGACATTTTTGCAACTTGTTTGACTCGGATTCAATATATAAAAATAATACTTTATCACTTTGAAAGTGGAATGTAATTAATGGAGAGTTATTTGTAAAAGTTTGTACACTGGTTGTTTATAGCGTTGAGATCATCAACTAACTTGCAAATGTCTCAAACGTAAGTCGCCACCATCTTTATTACAAACTGCCGCTTTACAACAAAACATATTATTATTATAGTAGCTTCTAACTAGAACACAAGATGATATCGATGTTTTGAGCCAACAAGCCCGCATAACCGTTGCTGGGTCAACATAGTAGTGTGCTAAGCCTATCTCAACTACTGTCTACACAGCGACGCTGTCATTGAAAAAAGCTACGCTTCCGTTTCCCGAAAAGCGCTAAAACTTGTTCATGGCGTTGTTGTAACACTGTCGGTCTTCGGCGCAACAAGCCTGAGCCCATTCTAGCGTCCAATTGACGTTCAATTATGAATAGCTAAAGACCGCCGATTATAATCTACAACGGTTTACTTGGATTTATCAATGGTCCTTGAAATAATACCATAGATGATCAGTTAGTCTAGGCTAACTGTATTTGTTTAATCTTCAATATCTGCATAGATAATCAGATCTTATTCAGCTTGTCAGATTATAGACAATACGTAATGGCCCGTATTGTATTAACGAATCCTCTTCTCATGTCAAGTGAGACCGCCAGCAGTCTATTTGCACATCATATAAATCGATAGCCGAGTTTTTGACTGTTGTTAAGTCTAGGCCTGTAGGTCAGCAACAATGGGAAGGGAAAGGTGGGGGATGGCCGGGAGAGGGAGTGCCGTAGGGGGGTGGGGTGGATATCATAACCAATCAATGAGTGAAATCACGTACACACTGTTTGCTGGCTGATTACGTGGGCGTGTTGTAACTTGAGAATTTAAAAAGTTCTCGAAACGTCCATCAGTGAGTAATCATATGGCCCATGCATGGCGTACCGTACGGTTTTTTAGTGTGTGAGATTCTCTGAAATCTTAAGCGACTACCTGCCGAGATCAAACATTTACTTCTCGTTCACAGATAAAGATGTTTGGATCACGTAGACATAGTTCAGATATTCGACACTGCAGTTTGTATATAATGCAGAAGAGGCTCACAGACTAAGCATACAACTCACACAATATTTACACCTGACAATAGGCCTACATCTAGCATGCACCGCACTATGCATTGATGTCCAAATTATTCTTACATTCACAATAATTCAAAATACATTCCAGAATATTATTGTAGTCTTGTCTGGCAAAAGCACTATCTATTATGCAACACTGTCATGAATGATTGTGATTGCATTAGCCTGTTTAACATAGAACGTAAGTCTTGTAGCGTATTGAACAATGTATTGACAGAACACGTACTAGTGATACAAGCAATCTGTGTGTGAAATATTACATGTAATATTACAATAAATATTATTTGTATGTTTAAAAATGTATAAGCTCATGCGATACGTACATTTCATTGATGCTTATGAACATGTTTAATACAAGATATTATTCTCAGTTTTAGGCTAGTTCGTAGTCACAGCACAGAATTAGATCCTGAGGACCATATGCAATGTTCTCCATCTCAATGTTCTTCGAAAGCACAAAGTATTTCGGAGTGTTCGACTTCACCTCTTCAATAACAATTCTGAATACAATATATTATAATGTTCATACAAAGCTCTATTCCGAATCTGAGCCTGTATCACAAATTGATTATAATCATTATGTTAATACAAAAGCTGTTCAGTATTTTTGAGTTACTTCACAATAAAATAAACTCATGTGTAAGGGGCTATCCTAATAGTGACAACGTACGGTACAACGTTTTATATATTATCAACTGGCAGCGTAACTAATAATAAACATAATTGAACATAGTAAATAACAAATGGATGAGCCCGAGGATGACAGGTCCCAAATTGCATGCCTTCACACGCTTCAATT
Source organism: Buchholzia appendiculata (assembly GCA_034694885.1). Lineage (NCBI taxonomy): Eukaryota > Metazoa > Annelida > Clitellata > Enchytraeida > Enchytraeidae > Buchholzia > Buchholzia appendiculata. Next base: position 11,251 of record JAQFYQ010000199.1, on the reverse strand, counting down.
AGAGAATTGATTTGGATTTAATCAAATTATTTATAGCAAGTTATGCCGCTTGGAGGATATAGGCTACTAACGTACGCTCTCAATCAACTCGAGCATTTCAACCAGTTACAGGATCTATAACTAGGCTACTCAACCCGAGCATTTAAACTAGTTCCAGGATATACAAAGAACATTAGGTTCACAAGTGGTATGGGCATTTAACTGGGCTTTACGCAGATGGCCGTGAGAATGTCCAATAAATAAGAGAGAGTTCATCTGCCGAATATCTCACAAGTCGATATTCTACAACCATTTGTCTGCTATTTGTGTCGGTTATTGCAGGCAATCTTTACTGGCTGACATACCAACCGTACCGTACCGTACGTACATTGCGTACAACTCGCTGCTGCACTAGAAAGCACCACGCACAGTTGGGTGCTAACAATAGTAACCTAACTTTCGACTCCCGGCCAATTCCTAGCAGTAGCATGCCCACGCACCGACTTTCTCAGCAAGCCACGCCTACCTGCCAATCAAACCGACGATCTCTGAATGACTCGCTCCGCCTCTCATAGATTTGGCGGCAGAGCTGCTCGGGCGCAGCGCGCTACCGCTTGCGCCACAAGATATAATCCCAGTGAACTTATGTCATTTACTCGTCCACCAATCAAGCGGAACAGCCTTGCACTGTACCCCAGTACGAACCCTGGACACCCTCGATGTACTGACCAGTCCTTGGCCGGAGACAGTCCGCGTTCCCTTGACTCGTCTATAACCTTGAACTACATAGCGTGGCGGAGTGATACGAGCGAGACGTAGACTTGGGCGGAGCTTGTTTGCCGGGTACTACGAGGTGTAGTTGCGTGACTAGGTACAGAACTGTTGCCTGTCTCATTCAGTCAAGACGTGCTCTCTCTCTGTATTACAACGCTAGAGACCCAGTTTAGGGATTAAATCCGGACTTTACCGTCAGTGTCATCGTGCGTAGCAACCTCGAGGGAACGTGCCTGGACCGTGTCCAGCCTGTAAGTTTGCATTAAGTCTCTCTCTGTAAGCTTGACCTGTCTGCTGGACGCACATGGCAGCGCGAGTCTCGAGGGGAGTGTCTGGCGTAGTACTGTAGACACTTTGCAGCCAAATTCTCGTCTCGAACTGTTTGGCTCTTGGATGACGCGCCGTAATGTGGCTTGCATACGGTTGTGTGCACAGTTTAGCGTGCACTGAAGTGTACATTTAGTGCACAACGTACAGTTTAATGTGAGATTTGTACGCGCGCCGTGCAAACATGTGTTGTTAATGATATGTGCCGGTTGTTGGCAAAGTGCCAAGTGCGGGAATGTGCACGGAATTGAAAGCATGTTTGGCTGATGTTGAATGAAATTTGGCTCAATGTGTCAGTGAATGACAACTGCTGTGTTTGGCTCATGTGGCGCAATGTGGCAGTGAATGACAACTGTTGGGTTTGGCGCAATGTGTCAGTGAATGACAACTGTTGGGTTTGGCGCAATGTGGCAGTGAATGACAACTGATGGGTTTGGCTCAATGTGTCAGTGAATGACAACTGTTGGGTTTGGCGCAATGTGTCAGTGAATGACAACTGTTGGGTTTGGCGCAATGTGTCAGTGAATGACAACTGTTGGGTTTGGCTGATGTGTCAGTGAATGACAACTGTTGGGTTTGGCTTATGTGGCAGTGAATGACAACTGTTGGGTTTGGCGCAATGTGTCAGTGAATGACAACTGCTGGGTTTGGCTCATGTGGCTCAATGTGGCAGTGAATGATGTGGCTCAGTGTGTCAGTGAATGACAACTGCTGGGTTTGGCTCATGTGGCGCAATATGTCAGTGAATGACAACTGTTGGGTTTGGCTGATGTGGCTCAATGTGGCCGTGAATGACAATGTTGGATGTGGCTGATGTTGAATGAAATTTGGTTCAATGTGTCAGTGAATGACAATTGCTGGGTTTGGCTGATGTGGCGAAGTTACGGGGTCAGGAAGAGACTGCAGGAGACTGAGGGTTTGCAGATGTTGTAGGAAAGGTGAAGCATGTTCAATGTGTTTATGTACTTGTACTGTAATTGCTATTGATCTTCAATAACTAGGTCTACTAAATACCATCTAATTGTTTGCTGGAGATGCATTTATTATATTGTATGCTATTTGTTGATTGCAGATTCCATGTTGACACAGTTATCTTCAGCTCTCTCGGACTCCATTGTTTCACTCATGATTTCCACAATGGCTCGTGAATCGTGTGAACCTCAGTATTTTGAGGATTCGATGAACTTTGCACTCTTCCCAGAAGAAGATTATCACTTTGATAGTTTTTGTGATCTCCTCACTCCTCCGCAGACGCCCGAACACGAATGGGACTGCTCAAAGGACATATCGGATTATGACATCTCAAGTACGACCACACAGCATTGTCGCTGCTCGTGTCCCATCGTTCGAGACTGTATGTGGTCGGCGAATCTTGCTGTTCGGATACCTGACGTTAACGGACGGTTGAACGATAAATCTGGCGAGTGCGAGACGAACTTTGCGCAGACATCTTTGAGTAGTACGCAGACGAAAGTTTGTAGTAGGTGCGCAGGACTTGACACAACGCTACAATGTGTCGACACAATGTCTGTATTCAACTGTGTGCCTCCTCCCTTGCCCGTAGTCAAGTCGTCGTCTCGGCTGTCTCCGTCACTTTCGTCGTCTTCTTCGTCGTCGTGTCAACAGATTAAAGAAGAGACTGTCGAAGAGGAATACTTCTTTAGTGACTTTATGACGGTCTGTAAACGCGAACCAACGTCGGACTATGACGAGTCTTACGGAAGCATCAGTTCATCTGGTAAGTCGATTTTCTTTGTCATGTCTGCATTGTGTAGCCTACTAAATGTTTTTTATGGCAACATCAGCTTGAGAATCGTCTAGGACAAGGCTTACCAAATTTTCTGCTTCTGGGTTTGTTTCTGATTTAATGTTTTTCAAGGTGCTTGTAGACCACCATTCGAGACATCCAAGATGTCTAATTTAAAATTTGAAGATTTATGCCAATTATACATTTAAGATTTCAATTTTCTTGTTGTGTTCCTTTGAAGAAAAATTTTCAATTATAGTGTACTGAATGAGGTTTAGGTTACTGTGTTGATTGTGCTGTTTAAGTAGCACTAAGATTTAAACTTTCATATTGTCCTTGGGCTTTTCATACAGAAAATTAATTAAAGTTAAGATTCGACCGATTTGTGATTATTTTTTAAAAGAATGCCAAACCAACTGGCTCTCTGGCTTTTACTGTGAATTTTCAAAGTAATGTGTGACCTCTTTGACTTTTGTATCCGGATGATGGATGATGCTTTTGTATCCGGATGACGACTTGTATCTGGATGATGCCTCTTTTGATGAGTTGTTGTTGAAATGATTTATCAATTGTTTTTTCCTATTGTAAGTATGCAGTCAAATTCCTGCATTTTTTGTGTTCCAAGATGTTACATGTTTTGTCGCGCATTAGCTGCAGAATTAGTATTTTTTATTGTATTAGAGAGATCAAGAACATTAGCATAATGCATTAAGTAAATGAATGCACTTAGAAGTTGCGTTTTGTAAAATACATAACTATTTTATCTAGCTTCGCATTTTGGATGATTTTTATCTCTCCTCTTATAAATCTCAAAGTTCTCTAAATTTGAACTGGGCTTATTGTTGTATATTTTCTCTAGAATTAGTAAAAAATTCTTTGAACATGAAAATAAATCTGCTCATCTTCAAAACCAGCATTTCACTGAATTCTTGGTTGAAAATATATTAATAGTTCTGATGCTAGAAGTTTGAAAGAGGTTTTGAATGTTGACATTTTCTAGTGAATTTACTATGTAAGCCTTTTGTGGTAAATATACCAAGTGATTCCTGTATTAGTGTACAAAACGTTTTTGTTATTCTTGATGTTGTGCACTGTGTGATCTATTCTAGGATAATTTGCAATGTTTGTTTTTATTTGGGCTTTCTGTATAATGAACAAGATTTTTTTCTAAATTCTTCACTAGTCCTAGCCACAGAAGAGTCGAATTAAAATATTGATTGTAGGCGTATCACTTGAAATCATAATAGTTCGTTTATTGCACCTCTCATATGTGAGATGTGCATATTTTTAAAATCAAAAGTTGTAGATGTATTGCAAAATATGTAATATATAAAAATGAGGGCAAAATTAGATAAATGGAAAATTTGTATATCAATATTATATTTGGACATTGATTATGCATATTTTAAAATTAATATTTATCTTTTGCCAGACTAAAAAAAATGTATGTATGTTTATATATCGGTAGTATTAAAATCAAATTTAATTGAAAAATTTCATAACCGTGTTGATGTGAAGCAAGTATTCACCTATAATTGTGTACATGTACCTTCAGTGACTGTGTGTATGTATACTTGTTGTGCACAATGCTATAAGTTGTATGTCTATTGCTGGCGTAGATGATGACTGCGAGGTTGATGTCGAGTCCGTCTATAAGTTGTATGTTTATTGCTTGCTTAGATGATGACTGCGAGGTTGATGTCGAGTCCGTCTTTAAGTTGTATGTCTATTGCTTGCTTAGATGATGACTGCGAGGTTGAGGTCGAGTCCGTCTATAAGTTGTATGTTTATTGCTTGCGTAGATGATGACTGCGAGGTTGATGTCGAGTCCGTCTCGGACACGGCCAACGACGACCCAATTCCGACCAAGTACATCCGCCTGCCTACAAGCAAAAACGTTCTTGTTCTACCAGCCTCTACATCTGCGTCGGCGCAAGTTGCCGCCATGCACAATTACAGCAGTGCACTAAGTCCTCCATCCTACTCCAGCCATCACTCTCATGCACGCTTTGTGTCGTCTCCGGGAAGTGCCATGTCACGGTGTGGCGTCTACGGGAACAGTGCGTCTGCGCCTCAAAGCCCGGAGACTTGTACAGCAGTGTCAAAGAGCAAGCGTTGTGCAGTGTCGAATCCGTCCTCTCCGTCTTCCAGGCGAGACCGTCACAGGCGTGAAGATCGGCGATGCTTCTCGTCCGATGCCCTGTCTTCCCGCGTCAAGAAACGCTACCAGAAACGTGCGTCCATGTTGCCCACGCCTGGGTCGTCCGACTCCGAGGGAGACGTGAACAAACGTGCCCAACACAACGTGCTTGAACGTAAGCGACGTAACAATCTGAAGGAGTACTTCAGTCTGCTGCGTGATCACATCCCCACGCTCAAGGTGGAACCTCGCTCTTCCAAGGTGAACATCTTGCAGCGTGCGAAAGAGTGGGTGGATGAACTAAGTGCCACGGAGCGACGTCACCAGTCGGAGCTTCACCGCCAGCGAAGCTACCGTGACGAGTTGCTCAAGAGAATTGTGGCTGCCCAGCAGCGAGGCCTTTCTCGTTGAATTGTAAACACTTCGGTGGAAGATTGAGTGTACATGAACAGGCCTTGATTCCTTGCATTATCACATTCTTACAAGTTGTATGAATTGTATTGAATCTTTGTCTGCGATGTATTGTAGTTGTCAGTTGTGTAGTGCTGCAAGTTATGTACGGCAGCAATTAATCTTGTATTTCGTAGTGGCTTCAGTTGTCTGAAGATCTCTACTAGTTTTGTTAGACGTTTGTCTTTGCTTTGTCAAATTGAGACCGAATACTGTGTTGGCTTTTATGCCAAGTTTATATTGCATTTGTTGGGACAATAATTGAATATGAAATACGTTATTAACGCGAGTAGAATTGTATAAAATTCAAATTTACATTTTTTGGCATCATTGCATAAGCAGACGAGTCCAAGTTAGAAATTTTATTTATTCTGGTTAGTATCTCGAATATGTTGCTTACAGATAATAATGAAATCACTTCAGATTATAATTGCTTCATCATCATCGGTGGACATTTGGTGTTAAATTTATGTTATTGTAGAATATTATAGTGATCAAAATTTATATGAAACAGAGGTGTATAAATTGTGTACTAGTTGATCTAGTACTAGTTAATCTCGTATTAATCTAATCTAGTACTAGTTGACCCATCTGTTTGTCTGAATTAGCTTAAATGCTACATTTTGCCTTATTTGTTGCTCAGTTGTTTGATGTTGTTGACAAGCCCTTTCTTTGTTCAGTATCATGTCATGCATCTCCATGTTGCAACAGCTTACTGGCCATCTCGCATCTGCTCACAGAGTATAATGATTGTGTTCAATTGGTGTCTGATGCAAAACCTGTAAATATGCATACGTGTAAATATGTTAATTAAGGTAATTTTGACCTAGCAAGGAATCGCCCTTCCATCCGTCTCGTTATGACATTGTTGCTCAAGTTATGTTAGGAAATTATGTGCAGTTAATGTACGTCTGTGGAATTGTACGTGTCGGTTATGTGGAAGTGTGTGTGTGTGTGTTTTGATAATATTTAGTTATTGCATGTGTGTAATATTTCGAAGAGTCTTCCAGATGGTTCGCTTTGTGGGCCAACTTTTTTCCAGTAATGGTTTTTCTATTCATCATCTCTCGGCTTTGATGTCGCAAGTATTTTCGTGTTCAGTGGTTTTGAATTATTGAGTATGTCTTGTTTTTTTCGTGAAGGTAGAAAGAATGAAATATATTGCAGATGAAGCTGAAGTAAATTAATAAAGAATTCATTTGTTTTGCTAGGAAGTACAGTATAATATTTGAATTTGCTATATACAAATAAATATATATATATATGACCACAGTGGAAAATTGTTGCCAATTAATAATGATAGTCTATGCAGAATGTTAATGGTAAAATTAAAATGAATGTAAATGAGCATTAATTATAAAATTGGGAATTTGTAGTCACCAGCGATGATGCCGTCCATTTATGAACCAACATGAAGTTATTTAGGCAACCAGTTGTCTACTTCTAGATAAGTTAATTACTCAAGTTAATATTTTAATGCATCGTCATTTTCTTAAATAAGGCCTTACTTTTGTAACATGTATTTGTATTTGTGCTCATATTCTAATGGTCTCGGTAATGTCTATTTGTCTGTACGACTTGTGAGCGCCTCTTTCTGGTTGGTTGGAGCCCAGTGTGTGAAAGTATGGGTCAGTGCTTGTTCTGAATGCCAGTCGTGGTTAAAACGCTGCTGAAAAAAGACTTCCATTCATGAATATTTAATTTAGTAGTCTAGACGAGTGTCGATTTAAGAGTGTCGATTTATTGAATAATATACGAGTCTAGACAGACAGTGTCGATTTATGAGTGTCGATTTATTGAATAATATACGAGTCTAGACAGACGAGTGTCGATTTATGAGTGTCGATTTATTGAATAATATACGAGTCTAGACAGACAGTGTCGATTTATTGAGTCTAGACAGACGAGTGTCGATTTACGAGTGTCGATTTATTGAATAATATACGAGTCTAGAAAATGTAAGCAATTATTATATTGCATATATGAGAAATCTTGAGAGATAAATTTTCAGTACTTGTTATTTCAGATTTGTCTTTATTGAGTTTATCCAGCTTGTAAATCCCTTTGAAAACTAAAATACGGTATTTCATTATATATATATAATGCATCATTTGTTTACTGAATTATGAATATCACAAAGTTGTCTAGTTTTTGGCTGAGGTTATTCATAAGCCATTTGCTAATATATTACTTCTTTTTTTAGAAACTACAGTTGTAATTCAAATGTAGTTGATTTTTGTAGGTCATCATATTCCTGGTTAAGTTATTATAAAGTATAGATCTTGTCATGTATTCAAACGAGAGGTGTTCAGCAACGGAACATGATTTTGAAGCATGGAATTAACTTCTGTAGCTTCATTAAATACGAGTTAGTTTTCGACACGTTAAGCTTGTGAGCCACAAGTAGTATTGCGTACAACTAATGTCGTGTCGTCTTAAGCTTAGTTCCAAGCATTTCTTGCAGCAGAAGTTACTGGTAAATAGTGCCTGGTTATTAGTATGGAAAGGAATGGCATACATTGTAAATGTTGTTGCCTTGCATTCATGGCAGCTGTTAGTTTTTTTTTACTGTTTGAATTGCTATCCGTTTGTAGCTAAGAGAATTTTTAGAATATGTTCAATTTTGTGTAACTATTGTTTTGTATAAACGATCTATGGTTGATTGCTAGAGTGTTTGATAAGGACATTTTTCTTGTTTCGCGTTGTGTTAGTATGGATGCCTGGTTGTTTATTCATTTAAGGAAATGTAACCCAAACCAAGATTCCAAATACTAATTTACCTCATTGGCAACGTTCCAACTGGAAGGCTGCAAAATTAATTAATCTTTTTCAGTTGTTTTTAAAAACTGTCATTTTCATTTCTTTATTCCAGTGCGAATAGTGTGTACCCGTCTTCTGTCATTGCTTCATTCTAGTATTGAATGTGTATACCAATCTTGTGTCGTTGCATCATCTTATGTTAATATAATAGTGTGTGCCCATCTTGTGTGAACTCTGGCAATGTAATAAATGGCATTTCATACGACTGTAAACGTGGAGAGATTCAAGCAGCATTGCAGTGGTCACTATTTTCTGTTCATTAAATTTTTTTTAGCTTTTTGTTGACGACTATGTTTAATGTTACAATATTTCTAAATGCATCTTTTGTTCGTGCTTGCCGAATTTAGAATTGATTTGGTTTTGTTATGAAATTGCAGCATTTTTGTTGTATTGTCCAAACAAGTATTGACGTTTTGGTTTTTTTGTATGTCATTTTTGTGTTTGGGTGTGTCTGCTGTAATGTGCAACATGTCTATAGTATCTATACAGTATCTAATGATAGATTGACGTTTGATTTTAAATTTGATTGTTATTTGGTGTTTAAGGAAGCCAATATGTGTTCATTTTGTACATTACTTTGATTAGAAATAAAGATGTAAATACCGTTCTTTTTCGTGGTCTTTGCTAATCGTAGCAGATCGAGCTAAAGTATATGAATACAAATAAATTGATTCACAATTACATTAATAATTAATTACTATTACAAAGTGATCTTTTCAATATCAAATGTTGGGATAATTTTTATTATTTCTGACCTTTCCTTCTATTATTAAATTGTATTCAAACCTGTAAGCCGCAGTTTTATCTTCAATTAATTGGAATTTCAATGTTCAAGTGGATACTCATTAAACAAATAGCAAAATTTTGAAGTAATAGAAATGCAATTTAGGATCAAAACATAAATTTTTTCAATTGAATTGAAGTTGAAGCTTTCTGAAACGACAACATATATAGATGGACTTGCGGTGGACTAATGCAGACCAGTTGTCAACAGTTGTAGGCTTGCTTTCTCAGCCTATGCTAGTATTCATACAGCTGCTTTGGATCACAAGTCATTCTTGTCTAGAGCAATTATAAATCAAGTTGCAAGAAAATGGTTGCAAGAAAATGACACCATCAGAATTACTTCTGAGAGATTGATAATTATTTTCTCCAACGCGAGCTTGTATGATTGTGCACCGGATCACAGGAATTGCTATTTCCCGTTTCCTTGCCAATCTTAGTCAGTTACACAGTCTTGCCTGCATCTAGAATATCTGAACGAAGTTTGAATTCTCTTTACATGAATAACTTAACTTGTGTCTGCAACGCATGGCCTCCCAATATCTCCTGTACAACTTGTCAACTTATAAACATTGTAATCTGACGTACCGGTTCAACCTGTTCTATAGGTTCATTCTAGGTTCAACCTGTGACAAATACCCCTCAAGTTTCACACCTGACATTTCTTTGGCCGTAGTTAAGATTTTATTTCAAGCGGGGTGGTGTGTTGACTAACTTGACTTCCAACATTTTTGGCAATTTTTTTTTCAAAATTGACATTTCGTGTTTGAGCTTCAAAACTACCTCTTCAAACAAATTTCATACATACAAATTTCAAACAATGCATTCATACAAATTTCAGACATACATTTTGCGGTTTGGAGGGTCTGAACACCCCCCCCCTCCTTAAATACGGCCGTGCGTTCAATATTTGAATGCAAACAAATAATTTTCACATACTTAGGCCTAAACCATGACTTGTAAATCAAGCATGCTAGCATACTATAGGCATGCTAAAATTATGAATGATACGATCCTGCAGTTGTGACACAGTAACCCATCTCTGTATTTGGTGAACTAAGTTTATAGTCGGACAAATTGTAGGGCAAGCAAGTTAATTCATTTTCAAATGAGCACTTTTGGAACAAATGGGCTTTTCACAAAAAGCACAAATAGGCTTTCCTCCAATGCACCTTACTGACGTTATGCATGCATTTGGATTTATTCCTTCTTTGGTGAAATTTGGTCTGCAAATGATAAGAAAGAAGCCAGGATCTCAATTCAATACGCAACTTTCCATTATTGCCAAAAAGTTCATGCAGTCAGGGCTGCAGATTTGATTGTGAAACGGCGGAAGTCTTACATTGAACGTCTCACTATATCTAGGTCTATGTCGTGAACTCAAAACAGCTGGTTAACTCCAAAAATGCTTTCCCAGTCATCAGTTATCTTGAAAGCAGCTGTAACTTACATCTTTTAACTTGTGACTTAATTTTTCACAAGAAAATATCTTGGCCTGCATTAGGCTATAGCCTAAATCATTTAAGTTACCTGTCAATAGACAATGTTTTAAAGCCAAATCAATTATAAGTAAGGCATTTACATTTAAAGTCCATGACAATACATTTTTCGAAGGATAATTAATAATCAGGGAATTTTGTAAGGACAGGTACCAATAATAATGTTAGGCCTACTGCGTGTTAAATTGTTGGATATCCAAATCAGAACTTGTCAACCGGATGCTTTCGATTACTGAAATGAAGCTGAACAGCTTAAGACCGCGTCGTGGTTGAGAACGTCTGTATTGATTGAATTGTTTTCTGGACTAAATGTAATCATTTGGAGACGAAGACCAAGTGTTTCGACATAAAAATTACTCATTATAAATATATGTTAAGTGTAGTATAGGCCAATATTTTTATTTAAATTAAATCTTCTCACAACATCCACAGCAACACGATAACAACACGTACAGCATGCATAAAATCAAACATCAAACCATGGACCACCAGGGATTTTCCAACACCCCCCCAGCGGGGGGTTGTTACCCCCCAGTTATGTCTTGACACCCCTCAGTTCAATTTTCACTAAACCCCCCCGCTGGGGGTGTTATGGTTTTTCAAGAAATTTTTGAAATTTGACATTGACAAAAAAAAATTGCGCATAAAGAGAAAGACCAACATCAGGATCTCTACACATGTTTGCTTAGGCCTAATACTAACTATGCACATAAAACACTCCGCTAAGCACGT
>JAQFYQ010000198.1:0-19908 GCA_034694885.1 Buchholzia appendiculata | reverse complement strand
ACTTGCTGATATCAACTCCAGCTTCAATGTACAAATGAGCTAAAACTACCAAGTTCCATGTTTACTAATAATACGAGCTCCATGGTTAAACATATGCAAACAGACATGTCTCCTACTACAATTGTTTGTTTGGACAGCAAAACTAAAGATACAAATTATGCTACAAATCGCTGTGATCATATCTACACAATTCTGGCTAAATTTACCTTAATAAACACAATGAGGCTGCTCTTCGCACAATCTAACTACTAAACCTTGTATTGTTAAGCATTTCAAATGGTTCCTACACAATCGTTATCCATGAGAGGTAACCTCTCTTCATACTTCACCTCTTGTTTCAGCGTGTTCACTAAACAGCAACACACAAGCAACGCCTAATACTTGCGTACAGAAAAGCCTAGCCAGCTGCACTACCACGCCGCAAGAAATTACCTTTCTCTTCATCCGCCTATTTCACTTTAGAATGCAAAGCATCATTCCTACAGCTGATGTTTACTCACAAATCTGACTGCTTCTCAATAACATTACACAAAGTCAGTCACAACTCCTGTAGAACATAGCTTGCAATGGTGGCACATTGATAAGAGACTGTTCATGTCGTTAATGCCACAGTAAACAGTCACCATGGTAACGAGATACAAATTAATGCCACAGTCGCTATGGTAAAGAGATATGAGCAAGTTAGAGAGCAAGTACCTGTTCAAGCAAGTCCTCCAGTAGCAGAGGTTGATCCTGCAGAAGTCGACCTGACTGGACCGACGAGGCAGGAGACATGCTTGCTGGCATTGAACCAGGTCTCATGACAGGTCCAAACCCACCGACTAACATCATGTGAGACGAAGCTGGCATCTCTCCACCCCCTCCAGGTGCTTGACAACCCGGGGGACCCATCAGAGGACCACCTCCTGGACCACCTCGACCCCCTCCCAGAGGATGGAACATGTGGGGGAAGCGCATCCCCCCCGCCGCTGTGTGGAAGTCCATTCCCCTCGCTCCAGGAGGGAGACCTTGACCTTGAAGCATCTGCCGAGGGGGGCCTTCTCCAGTCGTTGTCCCTCCCGGAGTAAAGCCTTGCATGTATGCCCTCTGATTCATTACAGCCAAGTGAGGGGGATACCTCTCTCCAGGACCATACATCAATCCTGCACCCATTCCAGGGTGTACTCGCATGCCCCCCGCCCCCGCAGTCATAAGCCCCGCCCCTCGCGGGCCTTGGCGGCCCTGATTGAGCAGAGCACCGATTGCTGACTGGGTGGTAGCTGTAGGGGGCATGCCGGCTAAGCTGCCGTCCTGACCCAAGGGATATCTCTGCGTGGCGGGAAAGCGTTGAAGCATTGACGGGTCTCCTCGGAACTGTAACTGATGAACCCCTGGGGCTCGGGGCCCATAGAAGGCCCTCTGCTGCTGCAGCTGCTGCTGCTGTATCATCATGGCCCTAGCAGCTGCTGGGTCTGTAGCAGCTAGTTGATTGTAAGTCTGATGAAAGCTAGCCTCAGCTGTGCCAAGCAGTTGCTCAGCTGCTGTGGAGCTGTGTGAAGCTTGCTCGGCTGCTTCTCCACCTCCTTGCCCAGCTGCTGTTGTCTGTACTCCTTCAGCTGCTGACTCCCCACCAACAGCTGTCATATGTCCAGAGCTAGTGACAGCTGAGCCCGGGGTCCCTGGATGACTAAGTCCAGGTGTACCTTGGTGACCGAGTACAGGGGTCCCTGGGTGTGATGACGGTCTACCCGGTGACAACATCTGCGGTGTCACCGACTGGGTTCGTTGAGGTGGAGTGGCACTGCTAGTTGGCACAGCGCCAGCCGCTGGTGAAGTCACAGATGACTGAGTTAGTGTTGGAGAGGAATGAACACCCGACGCTGGCTGCGATGGGGTCTGCTGCCCCGGGGTGGACACACCGCCAGGTGGAAGCACTGTCGGTCCTCCAGGTACGGACACGGAAGAAACGACGTCATCAGTCTTCTCCTGTTCTCCGCTCTCTGTGGCTGCTGCTGCTGGAGGTGTTTGATGATGTAGCTGAGTAGGACGCAGTCCAGCACCAAGGCCGGGATACAAAGCTGCCGACGTGGCAGGGAAACTCTGGTCGTGGAACGTGTGATGATATCCCTGTGATGTCATCATAGGTCTCGTCATCCCTTCCATATGGCCACCTTGACTCATCTGCAGCTGCTGCAGGTGCTGTGGATGCTGCTGCTGTTGCTGCATCATAGCTCTTTGCACAGCTGTTAAGTTCTGCTGACTCCATTGCTGGCGCATTCGCTGCTGCTGCAGCTGAGCTTCAGACCCAGCAGCTAAGAACTGCTGCTGCTGCATGGGATAAGGTGGGGGAGGGCCAGCTAATTTCATCTGCTGCTGCTGCTGCTGTTGTTGTTGTGACACAGCATACATTCTAGGCATCATTCCTTCTCCTTCACCATACTGCTGCTGTTGCTGCTGCTGATGCAACTGTTGTTGTTGCTGTAGTAGCAGCAGCTGCTGTTGCTGCTGTGGATGCATATATTGCTGCTGATGACCTTGCATCTGCATGAACTCGTATGAAGTATGACCAGCTAAGCGTGCTCTCTCCTGAGCAGCAGCAAATCTCTGCTGCTGCATCAGCTGCTGCTGCTGTTGCTGCTGCTGCATCAGCTGCTTCTGATGTTGGAAGAACATCTGCTGCTGCTGAGGATTCATGCCGACTGGCGGTGCAGCTGAACCTCTAAAAGCATGGTACGCAGCCATGGGTTGTGTCAGCTGCATTCCGTCAGCAGCCAGCTGCTGAGCCACAGCAGAATCTACAGCTGGCTCTGCAGCTGCTGCTGTCATGTTTGTTTTCTGTTCTCCACTCTCTGCTGCTCCACTCATCGCAGCTGTTAGCTGCTGCTCCCCTGATTCAGCTGTCTTACCTACTGACACTGACTGACCAAGCTGAGATGGATCGGTGGGGTTTCCCGCTGTCATCGTTGCTGTGGAATCCCGACGACTAGGGACTTTACACTGCTCAGCATCCGCTGTTGTCTTTGTGTCTAGATCACTGGTGAGATGAGACTCATCTGCTGGTTTAATCATCTGCTGACTCGCTGTGTCGGGAACACCATTAGCCGTCGTCGTGTCCATGTTTGAAACACTATGATCTGAAACAGCAACACCCGAGTCAGACATAGTGGAAGGACGGTTCTCTACTCCACTGGAATCTGAAGCACCCTTCGCCAACACAGACTTGTCCGTTTTGCCTTGGCTGGTATCTAGATGAGACAATAGCGTCTCCACCGGTACGGTCTACTGACTACCGACATCTTGAGCAACCTCGTGTACTGCACTGACATCCTGTGCAACATTGTGCACTGCACTGACATCTTGTGCAACCTTGTGCGCTGCACCGACATCTTGTGCAACTTCGTGAACTGTACTGACATCAGTATTTTCCTTGCTACGATCATCTGCAGCATTCATTCGCAGAAAAGTCGAGCTATCAATATTGCCTTGTTTTATGTCACTAGTGTCAGTAGCATGAACCGCTGAACTAGCAGAACCAGCATCTGCCACACCTCCATCTTGCTCAACAGTTTCTACTGCTGTTGCTGACGGCAACGAGTCGCTTGACTCTACAACTGCTGCCAGTAACTCCACACTCTTACTTGGTTCTTGAGTAGAAACTGCAGATGCACTGCTGCTGTCAATAGTCTCACCTGTAGAACTCTTTAACATCTGATCAGATGTTGCAGGTAAATTAGATGAACTTACTCCAGTACAAGTTTCTGCCGCTGGGACAACAGTGATGTCATCTACACCTTTCAGTTCTCTGTCTGAGGACATCACTACCTCACTCACAACAGTGGATGATTCCTTCTCCTCACTGACTACTCCAGTTCCAGCAGGAACAGTTCCACCTTCCACTGATGACCCGCCTGTACTCTGTTCACTCGAGTCAACAGTCACTCCTTCCATCTTCTCTTCCTCTTCCGTCTTCTTGTCATCCCCTGCACCGTCCAGCTGAGTGATTGGTGAGAGAGGTGATGACATCCAGATGTCGACAAGTTCCGGCTCATCCACAGAATCAAATGAGTCATTGTGTAGACATGGTTGTGCCAGGCTGCTGTAAGATTGACTGACTACTTGCCTTGTACTCAACTGTGCTGCACACTGTGACATGTCTCCTCTCTCACTACCAATCAGTTCATTATAGTCAGTGTACATCAGCACCTCTTCCTCCTCCTCGTTTATTTCTTTATCATCACTCAATGCTGACGGAGAACTAACGCACTCCATGTCATTTTCATAGTAATCCGCATCATAGCAGCCATCAACCTGAGGAATGGAAGCAGCTTCAGACTTTACCTCCCCATCAGGTTTCCCTTCTTCTCCTTCATCTTTCACTCCCGGTTCCACGTCACCTTGTTCCTGCTTCTTCGTCTCCTCGTGTTGTTCTGTGGACACAGACATGCCACCACTAACTGCCAGGGTATCAACAGCTGGCTTGGCACTATCGGATAAAGCCCCTGCGTCAGCAGTTGGCTTGCAACTTTCACTAGCTGTTAGAGCCCCTGTGTCTGCAGCAGCTGTCTTGGCACTGCTTGCTAAAGCCCCTGTATCAGCAGCAGCTGGTTTGGCACTATCTGATAAAGACCCTGTGTCCGCAGCTGCTGTCTTGGCACTGCTTGCTAAAGCCCCTGTGTCAGCAGCTGCTGTCTTGGCACTGCTGGAATCAGCTGTCTCAGCTACAAGACTGCTAGAAGTTGCAAAAGTAGAAGTTGCAGCAGATTTATCAGCAGATCCTGTGTCTTGTTCACTTGCTGTCATACCCTCTTCACTGACACTCTCTGTCACTCTCTTTGTACCACTCTTTGTAACACTCTCTGTCGAACCAGCCTGCTTACCATCGTCACTAGCAGCAACAACGTCCTCGCCGGCTGCTGAAAGTATCACCGAGCCACCTGCACTGCTGGGCATCACCTGCCCATTGCCACTCGCTACAACAGGTGCGGCTGCAACAACAGAGCCGGGCGGCTTCTTTCTCTGACTGAACTCTAGAAACTTTGCCTGAAAGTCAGTCGCCATTGTTGATGGTTTGGTGGGATCAGTCGTGCAGCTGTTGAATGCAGCCCTGCTGGATTGTGTACCTTCAGCTGTGTCACCACTAGTCTCTACAGGATCTTGACCCACTGATGAGTCATCAGTTGACTTGTTCACACTGATCGTTACACTCATTAGTTCATCCTTAGCCTGAGCTGTGACCTTGGTGACCTTTGACCCCGTCGCATCGACCTTTAACTCTGATTCACCTGTCTGCTGTTTCATACTCTCACTTGTTGTTCCCTGCATCGAGAACACAGCAGCAGCTGCTGGCTTCACAGCAGCTGCTGGCTTCACAGCAGCTATTGACAGCTGTCGCTGCTGAGAGTCTGCTACCATCTCCTTCACACCATCTCCTGCAGCAGCACTGCTAGAGACGGCACTGCCCCCAGGAGGCACAGAACCGGCGGGGGGTGCAGAACCGGCGGGGGTGGTTAATGTATTGATGATACCGAGGTGAACGTCGAATATGCTTTTGTCATGTTGTTCACTGAGAGCACAGTCCAACTCTGGATCAGCGTACTCAAGCAAATTGAATCCATCCTCAGCCGTACCTAGAAGTACCAATAGCAACACCTTTGCTAACACAATCAGAACCAATTACCACTTTATTATTTTATTTACTACTAATGACTTTACTAACAAACAACACAATATAGTTGACTCACCTAACAAATACACAATATAGAAGTCAATCATTATGACAAAAAGTGGAAATAAATATAATTTGATTCTAACAAATCAATAAACATATTTCTTAGATCAATGAGTATTAAAAATAATTTTTGGTCAGCCACGCTCTGAAACTTGGATACTAGGAAAAAGGAAATAAAATAACAGAAACCTTTGAAATGCAGATATAAAACAGAATTGCAAGCCAAGTTGCAAGGACAAAGAGAGGACAAAAAGATATTAAATAAATACCAAACATTTTCATTTATAAATATATTCAACATCCCTAAACATCCGAGCTTTTAACATTCACTTATTCAAGATGTCTTACAGAAGAAAGCTATGGAAGGAAATTATTACAGCAACAGATATTGGTTAAACCAATGCATTAAACATTGCTTAGTTAAACAATATATACTAAATACAGGTCAACTGGTTATTCAGTACATAAATTGTCATGTTAATATAAATTACTTAGTAGCAAATATACTGGAAAGAATTCAAGGAAGAGAGAGACGACTCACCTAGTAAATCTTCAAATTGGTCATCGCTGCATTTCTCATCAGGCAGTTGGTCCCCGGCGCTGTGTCGCTCTCCTGCAGGTCCTCCCCCCGGTACAGGACCTAAAGCTTGACCCTCTGCTGGACCTGGTCCTCCATGCAACTGTTGCTGCTGCATGGAAGCAGGTCCTGGACCCTGCATGACACCAGGGAAAGGACCAGCTGGATGTCCTTGGCTAGACATGCCACCAGGCATCATGGATACGTGTCCAGTAGATCCATCGAGAGAGAACGCTGGTTGACCTGAATGTTGAAACATTCCTTCATGTCCACTCATCTGCTGGGGATGCATGCCTAGACGATGAGGTTGCTGCCCAGGCGGCCACACACTCATCATCATAGGACCTCCACGCATACGATGAGTCATCATCTGACCCCCCGCTGCCGCGGTACGCATCATGCTTGGGTCATACGGGTGCCTGGGTCCACCAACCATCATACCACCTGCCCCACCGTGGTGCATCATCCGAGGATGGAAGCCCACAGGGATACCATCAGGACCAGTCATCACACCCACCCTACCTGTCCCTGCAGGACCTCCTCCACCCATCTCAAACCCTGGCCCCGACCCTGCACGGAACCGCTCTTGAAACATCTGCAACCACACAGTATACAGTAAGTACACTGATTCCACACTCGACAGATTGCTGTGAACAGAAAGAACTAATATTTAGCTCACCTCCCTGACGACACGTTGCTGTTCTATACAGAAGATTGGTTCTATGGGATTCTTGTCAATACACGACACATCGTTTACTGCATCATGGACCTTGATGCTGATGATGGAAAATAAATCAGCAATGGCAAGAAATTTGACAACGGCCAAGAGGCACACAATCCACGACTGTTGAAAAAATGCAATAAAATAACAATGTTACAGCAAGCTAAAATTGCTAAAATTGTAGCCTATACAATTTTGGATAAAACTAGGACACAAAAAATATGTTATTACAATCAAAGTATTTAAATAAAAAATATGTTATTACAATCAAAGTATTTAAATAAATCAGCACACATCTGATATGCACTGCAAATTAGTTCCAGAGATCCACCGATAAAAACCATCCTCCTTATACTTATACAAACAACTTATTGCTAGAGAAATAATCTGAGCTCATACTTCTTTAGATAGTTTAGAACTACCCAGCAGCAACTTTCTTACAGTAAAACACTTGAGGTATTCATTGCCCTTGCACTTTCAAACCTAAAAAAAGCATTACAAAACTAGAAAAAAAAACTAAAACCTAAAAGTTAAAGTTAAACGTAGAAGTGGATGAGTGTACCGGATGTCTTGGGTCCATGAAGGCTCCCTGTGAGTGAGGTGGTAAATGATAGAACTGTCCTCCAAGTCCAGCAGAGGAAGGATAGCCTTGCATTCCACCAGCCTGATAGAGTGCAGCAGCACTAGCAGCTGCTGGATGGCCCGAAGGTCGTAGCTCTCCACGCATCAGCTGCTGGCCTGCAGCTGCTGCAGCTGCAGCTGAAGGGAACCCAGCTCTGATCATCTCTTCCCTACTCCCCAAGACTGTAGTAGGCACACCAAAGAGCTGCTGCTGCTGCTGCTCAGCTGCTGAACCACCTAACAACAACATGTATGGGATTAACAAAAGTAATGTATCAAAACTATCATTCGCTAGTTCTACGACTGAATGACACATACTTTCATACAGTCATGTCATGAATACAGACTGTGAAAGAGGACCTATCGATCCTTTTCACTTTACGAGCTTCAAGCAAGAGGTGCCAGAAAAGTTAGCACAGGGATAACTTGCTTGTGGGTTGGCTTTGATTTGAACCATCAAGTCTTTGGTCTGGCCAGGAGAAATGATTGCATGTGAATGATTTCTACTCCCATGACATCAGTGGTCACTGCTAAAGTGTTTCCACACAGAACAAGAACTGAGCGAGTCCTGTCTTGAAGATGAGGCCTGGCTTATAGTGACTTGTGTGAGTGCGGTTAATCTCAAACGATGTTGCTTGTTGCTAATTCTTGAAATTGACCAGTTTCCAGGGAGGAATTGCAGCACTGCATAAGTCTGACTGTGCTGCTATTGAATGGTCAAACCATTCTTAAACTAAAGGACCATTCGCACCACAACAATATGGCACCTAAAGGATAAAATAACAACACCAAGTTGTTAAGATTAATAGTTTTTATCATGTTGCTTTTCTGTGCAAGGAACAAACAGTGCAGCAGCCACCTCATCGCGGTACGTAATAATCGGCAAAATCTTTCAGGTAATTTCCCAACAGTCCAAAACCAGAGGCCACATAAAATTCTGATTGGTAATTAAACCTTCCCTGAACCTTCATAGCAAACAGTTTGTTCTACTCAACCACATAAACCAATGTAAAACAAGAGTGTAGTAAGAAAGACCTGGAGTTAGAAGTTGTCTGGGATTAGGCATGCGTAGCAGCTGTTCTTTAGGCCAGCGATGCTCTGATTGGTCAGAAGTCTGACCTCCAGAAGGTCCAAGGTCAGCTGCACCAGGAACAGTGCTTTGTGCTACAGGCCTCTGCTGCATTGTATCATACGCACCAAAGCCAGGAGGCACTGAATACACATACAACATATACAACTCATGAATACAACACACATACAACACATACAACATATACAACACATGTATACAACACACGTACAACACAGCATTAACGTTTATCATACGCCCAAAGCAAGTCACTGAACACATACACAGCACAGTTTATCTAACTACTCAGCAATTACTCAGACGTTTATTCAAGCATCAGCAAACGACAAATGACTAATTAGTATTCTGTGAAGTTTTCATATATAAATACGGTAAGCATTCACAGTAGAGGTGGTCAGAATTCAAAGGTTTATTTCGTTCATTTGTTTGTATTGGCACGTCAGCACTAGAGAGGCTATATTCTGCCTTTGAAAATAATAGTAGTGGATTCTAGTCAAATAATCACAATAGTTGACAAAATTACTTGTCATAGAGTCGCTCTTAATCAATATGGTTTTAATAAAAATAGTTTCAATAATCAGTATTTCAATAATTACTACCAATAGTAATAGCTGTAATAATTACACATAATAATTGCAAGTTACCAGTCACAATAGCCCCACCAGTCACACATCAACAATAGCTATTAAAAATGTCCAAATGTTATACACGGACACTGCTCGGTCCACTGGCTTAATGTTATACTGGGACCCTGTGTGGCCCAGAAGAAAACAAGAGGTGAAAAACTAGTAGGAAAAGGGAGAAAGTCACAATAGGAAAAAGACCTGCATAAGTCGCCTCTTACGATCATCCTGCAAAAGAAAGAATGGGTAAATTCTAAAGATTCTCTTGACCCAGAGGGGGTTGAGTTTAGACTTGAAGTTACACTAGATGTACTAACGATATAATAACTAATAACATGCTGGTAGTGTGTCATGTTCAGCTTACCACCACCACCAGGAGCAGTAGCAGCTGAGGGTCCAGTAGTAGGTACAGCAACTGCTGCAGGAGAGCTGGCGTGACTGTCAGGCCAGTGTCGCAACGTACTAGTGAGACTAGCTGATACACCGGTCAGAGTGTCCATTACTTGCTGCTGCTGCAGCTGCTGCTGCTGCTGTTGCTGCTGCAGCTGCTGCTGAGGTTGATCTTGCTGCTGCTGACGGTGCTTTGTCTCTTCTTGTTTCTTCTTACTCTGTCTCTGCTTCGACTGTTTGGCTATCAACTCCTTCAGCTGCTGACGTTGTTGTACGTTTTCCTTCGAAGGATCAGTCGAGCCAGCTTCCATCTGTTGTGTGACAAACAGACTAAGTCACTTAAATCAATCTAGTTAACTCCTTTACTTACGTCATTACCAACTACAATTATCTCATCTCTGCTAAATGACTGGCTAGAAACATTTTGGTACAATATCCCATTACTTTGTTTTATACTTGATTAACCGAACAGGAACATGGTTATTTAATCGCTGAAACTATACAATTTTCTGATTGTCTGACCTCTAAACTGCGCAAGAAACAGCTCCAATTCGCACAATGTCATCCTCACACTCTAATACTAATAATGCAGCATTTATTTGAATAGTGCAATAAATCAAGGAACATCCAAAATCATACAATACGACATTGGTAACTTGATTTGAAAAAACCTCATTCAGACAGTCAACAAAGCAGGATTTAAACTTGTAAACAACTCAGACTTTAACATAAAGTTATATTGTAGAAAACGCTAAAAAAATAGATCGCATAACATTAAGAAAATAAATACAATAACATATATTGAAACAATAACATTGTATTTAGAAATTCAAAATTTATAATAACATTGTTAATTGTAAATCGTTTAGCACCGATACTGTTCATAATTGTACATTATAATTAAGTAACAAAGTCTGTGAGGCCATAGCATTCTCAATTCACCATTTCTGTTACATTACATTAGGAACTGCCTCAGAGAAATGTAGAAAAAAAATTTCGATCTTGAAAACTTTCAATTAATCTGGTACGGTAAACACACATCGGCAGCCATATACAGAATAGAGAGCTTCGTTTCAAATTAACTTATAACACATGGTGAACCTTAAAAATAATTAAATTCAAAAATTGTTGAAAATAAATTCAAACAGTAGGTAAACAGAAAGAACCACAAAGCATACACATATTGTATCTGAACAGATAGAACTGGTTACATTAACTCAGATAAAACAATATTTACATCTTTTAAAATCAAAATTTTTCAAGTCAGGATTAGTTCCAAAGTTACAACATTCTCCATCATCACACCTAAAAGGAGAGGTAGCAGAGAACACATTGAGAGCCGATCAACAACTATACAAACGTTCATCACACTCCTACTCTGAATTTACTCAAGCAAATACTGTCTGACTGGATTTCCTTCCTAATACCAACACCTCTCTCTCTTTGCTCTTCGAGCACTTGCAGGAACATTGCAATTATATTGTAATTCATGACAAGACTAGTCCCTCATATAACAAATCTCTGTGTCCTGTTCAACATTCCTAACACCGGTAACATCAAAAATAGCCGACAAGCTCATGAATAACGAAGGTCAATTACTGAACTGTTACTCTACAGGTTCAAGATGCGTCAACAGACTAATTTCGTACAAAGAATTGAAGGTAGAGTCATGCACCAAATACACCAATATATCATATATATATAAATAGTTAAAGAAACAGAGAATCTCAACTAGAAGAATACATGTTACACATGATATATTGTATACAGAGAGTTATACTCGAAACACAGAAAAGGAACATGTGAAGTTTAAAGATAAATGTTCAGTATTTACATGTTCAGTACAAGATTATTATTAATATAACTGATATCACAATTCCACCATAATTTTACAAGTGAAAAGTCAATCCTGCACACTTATTACATGCGTCAAAAGTATTGAAATTCCCTCTCTAAGCATTGATATGTATGCTATATCATGTATGATGTATTAAACCCTTAGCATTGACTATGCATGTATGTATGTATGATGTATTACAACCGTACGCATTGATTGTATGTAGGATGTATTACAGCTCTAAGCATTGATATGTATGCCATATGTATATATGATGTATTAAACCCTGTCATAGGGGAAAATGTAGGTTGTGTAGTACATGTTGTAAGAGGTGTCAATGTGAAATAACATGAGAGAATACGAGTCAACAATTCTTGAAGACAACTTATTGTGTTCAATGAGAAACGCCAGTAGCCATAGTACCAAATATATCTAAGTACCTTTCCTTACAAAGCATGCATAGTTTATACAATAACATTACCGTCCTCATATTCAAACTAAGGCAGTAGATCTAGTGTGATGAAACTATAGGTATATAACCGATGCACAAGTGAAACACAAATGTTGAAAGACTGGAAGCCACTGAAAGGCTATTTTAGAAAGAGTGAGAGTCGAACGTTCGGTAGAAACATCTCACATTCTCACAGTGACAGCTTCATGCACCTACTACACGACAATCCCACACAGTATTCCTCTTACAGATAAGGCAGGCACTAGTGAGCTCAATCACATCCTGATCCCAGTATGGTACGCTGACTTACCCCGCACAGCCCTTCAGTTGCTGCAGTACAGCGCCGTTCATACTGTGGACCGTACTGCCAGAGTCGATAGTTGTACTCATAGAGAGGTGGGTGGTGACCAGAGTCATGGATCTCATCAAGAGAAACATACACAGAGTAGCCTAAACTAATCTGTACTCCATGTCAGAGCATGCGAACGTAGTAGCATGTTTATGAGCATAAACAAAATACCCTAAACTAATCTGTGCTGTATGTCAGAGTACGTGCACATATTAGCTCATATTAGAATACACAAAATAGCCTAAACAAACCTACATACTTTATGCAAGAAATGAGCAAACAGTAGCGTATATTAGCGTACACAAGGTAGCCTAACTAGACTATATAACTGTACATCAGAACTCACATCGAGTAGCTTATATTAGCATGCACAAAGTAGCCTAAACTGGCATGATGATGATGATGATGATGATGATGATGATGATGATGACAACAGTGCTCTGTCCGAAGACAGGTCCTGGCGATGGTTATTTGTCTTACGTATTACTACGCATGACTTAACCACCGATCCTCTAGGCCAAATGTGCACTGTTGGGCGGCCAAAGGTCCTTCCCGTACAGGCAATGGAGCGTTAGCAATTTGCCCAGGTTTGCTACATAACACAATCAGTCGTTACAGGGAGGCGAACCCTCTACCTCTTCACTGCGAGGCGTGAATACTAACGACTGACCTATTCGGTCACTCCATATGTCCATAAACTGGCATATGTAACTGTATGCAAGAGAACGTTCACAGTAGTCTAGTACTTAAGTAGCACAACACTCTCTGTATGGTCAGACGTCTGTGCAAGAGTCATCTTGACAAATCAATTAGCTGTGCATCAGCTTACAATTACCTCACTCACTCGGCTAACATACATAACAAATAGTTGATACTAGATGTGTACAAGAAGATATTGGATAGATATCAAACAAAAATTAAACAAGTTACTGAATATCCTACCAGAGCCGCTGCGCTGGGTCCTCCTGTAACACCAGCAGCAATGATTTGATCCATCCCTTGATACTTCTGCTGCTGTAGCTGCTGTCTAGCATGTAACCCATCTTGCCCAGCAGCAGCAGTGTCTGCCAGCAGTCCAGCAGCTGCTGCCCCGCGCTGCTTGCCATGCAGGCCTCCTTCATGCAGCTGCTGCCCGGCACTCATCTCACTCGCGACTGCCCGGGGGTGCCTCAGAGGGGCAAAACCTTCCCCTCCGGCAGCACTCGACCTAGGCCCCAGCTGCTGACGTCCGTATATCGCCGCCTCCGGTGACATTGCTGTTGGCATCATGCCCGGAGATGTCATGCCTGGAGGGGTTACACCCGGAGAACAGTACGGAGAATCTGTTCCAGGGATGGCCCTGTGACCACTTGAAGGTCCAAAGCTATCAGGCGCGCGACTGGACGACCCCCCATGACCGGACGGCCCTCCTCCATGCTCACCGGTAGGACTGGGTCGAGGAACGTTTGGTCCACACGGGTCCTGATTCCCTGACCTCACCGACGACACCGGAGACTGACCGAACGAGTCAGTGGACCCTGGTCTCGACGTCTGTGAGGTCTGAGATCCTCCCGTGTGCTGGTCTTGTTTCTGGGCTGCACCTGGAGAGTGTCCAAACTGTTCACAGGAAGCAGGTCGAGGAGTCATGGGCGACTGAGCGTACGGATCAGCCGAAGGTCTCGGAGTCATCGGAGATTTACCGTACGGATCCTGTGCAGGTCTTGGTGTCATGGGCTGCTGCGAGTAAGGGTCGGATGATCTAAGCACGCCGAATGTCTGGGCGTACGGGTCTCCTGGTCTGGGTGTCATCTGGGCGTACACATCTCCAGGCTTGCCAGTCAACTGCTGCTGCTGTTGTTGCATGTACATGTCGGCACTTCTCGGTGTCATCGGGGACTGCGCGTAGGGATCTGTGAGCCTTGCAGCACCCGACTGACCGCCGTACTGATCGCCAGGCCTTGATGCCAACGGTGACTGACCGTAATGATCGGGTGCTCTTGGAGTGCCTGGATGCTGCTGGCCGTACACAGGATCACCGACCCTCGACATCCCCTGTACCTGGGAGTGAGGCTCTGGAGGTCTCTGACCTATGTGACCTTGAGCAAACTCTGGAGACCTACGAGTCATCGAAGGATGTCCAAACGGCAGTCCATACCCAGGAGCTTCAGTCACCCCTGGTCGTGATGTCATCTGACCACCTTCACCCCCGTAGTGCTCAGAACTTCGAGGTGACTGTCCGTACTGATCCAGCAGACCAGGTCTAGGTGCTCCTCCCATGGACGAGGGCGAATACGGGGGTTCCATGTGTCTCTGCATCGCCTGGTTCCCAAACTGATCAAACATGGCCGCCGCGGGTCGGCCGGACATAGGGTGCTGTCCTCCGTATGGATCCGACATGGATCTCATCAGCATGTGTTGTTGCTTGGCTGACTCAGCAGCTGGGCCTAGGCTAGCCCTCAGCTGCTGCAGCTGCAGCTGCTGAGACCTAGGAGAAAGCAGTTGTCTAGGAGATGACTCCGCCCCCATCAGCTGCTGGCCTGGATGAGTCATCTGTTGAGGATGCATGAGTTGTCCACTAGGAGAGAGGACTGGATACTGATCCGACTGATGACTTGGACTCTGTCCTGCTGAGCGGCTACCAGCAGCAAACCGTTCCGCATCACTGAACATCTCACCACGAGGGGACATGTACGGCCGGCCAAACAATCTAGGCCCCGCCTCCATCATCATTGCCTGCTGACCCTGCGGCCTGAAAGCAGCCTGCTGCATTACACCACCAGCAATACCCGGGCTGCCCATCTTCGCCCCACCCACTTGAGGTCCTCCCACTAAACGACCGTACTGATCACTGCCATCTGGAGGTCGGGGGGTCCCAGGGTGTCGGCCGTACGGGTCCCCAGGAGATGATCCCGGGGAAGATCCAAATCCTTCAGCCATGGCACGCCCTTTATCCATGCCCATGCCTGGTCCAGTATGAGGTACAAAGTGAGGTTCGCCGTAGGGAGGTACGATTGGAGGGTGAGGTTGCTTGAAGACCACGTCTGGATGATGGTGCAGATAGCCTGCGCCCATACCGTGCTGCGGCATGGTTGCTCCTCCTGCTGTTGTTACTGTTGTAGTTGCCGTCGGAGTGTTTGGTTGAAATGAGTATGGATCATTACAAGTATCCTTGAATCCTACATGACACACACACACACAGAGACATGTAGTCATATATCATAGGAACTAAAGTCTAACTCCACCCTCCCCCCATGATCTACAAGCTTGCTGAGTATACAAGGCAAGGCAGACAATACAAATCCAACGCTTGATTCCGACCGACTGTACAACTTTGATGTATAGTTAACTAGTTTAAGTATTGCTATGTACGGCTTGCTTAAAATAGCTAAATATATCGCTATTAAATAGCTGTACATCAATGCTCCAGAACGTGTTATAACCGTTACATAAATAAACTTAGCAACTAGTTTAATTAAATTACATTCATA
The DNA here is from genome assembly GCA_034694885.1 of Buchholzia appendiculata. Classification (NCBI taxonomy): domain Eukaryota; kingdom Metazoa; phylum Annelida; class Clitellata; order Enchytraeida; family Enchytraeidae; genus Buchholzia; species Buchholzia appendiculata. Next base: position 4,075 of record JAQFYQ010000198.1, on the reverse strand, counting down.
TCCCAATCCAGGGGTAGACACAGAAGCGTAACAATGGTGATAATGATGACGATGATGAATGAGATCGTGACCACTAAAACATTTTGTTTAAAAACACCATTTACACAATAGCAATTGCAAGCTTCAAATAAGAATGACTTAATGATCATCATAAGCGTCATTTAACATGAAGACTGGAATTGGCCATAATTATTAGCACTAGAGATGCTAAGTAAAAAGGGTTGGATGCTGGCAACATGTTTCCCTCCACTATTAGGAGAGAATTGTTGACAGGCGTGGTCATGGTGATCAAATTCTGCAGAGCATACTCAGATAACATTTTGGAATTTCATTAAACAGAACTTTAGAGCCGGATCCCTTCCTGGTGACAAAAGTCTCGCTGCCTGCCTTGTCAAGCATATAAAGGCTCTACTGGTGTGTCTATTGTAAAATCTGACACCACTCAATCTTTCACTGTGTAATGACTTGTATCACAGAAAATACTACATAACTATGAGCGTGTTCAAGCAGTTGATTCTATCAGTGCTCAGTTTTACCTTGATCACCCCCAGTACCAGCACCAGCAGCTGCAGCAGCTGATCCAGCAGTTTGCACACGGCCCGGCTGCTGCTGCTGCATCGATGAGGCTTCTGTACACAATAAAAAGTGCATTGTAGTCCTGTAACAATTTAATATTTCTCTAATAATTGTTATCAACCTTTCAAAACTCAAAGAGCAACAGTTACTGATCTGATGATGATGATGATTAAATTAAACTAACAACGCAAGAATTTGCATTATGTTGATGCCTCTAAGAATTCTCCAATATTTCAAAACATGATTATTCCACATATTGAGCACTTCGCGAGACGAGCACAACAAGATTCATGATGTGTGAATCTCATCTGAAAATATTCACTTCAGTAAAAACAAACTTGTAGTGCGATGAGCGAGTTAGTAGACATTGCGAAATGCGAGCATTCGTGACCACACCTATTTTTTGGTAACATTGCTAGTCCTGGCTTGAATTAAAACATTCAAATCACCACCTAACATCTTCTAAGCCTAACAAAGCTAGAATAGTAGCAGACAGTAGCCAGTATCACCACGTACCAGTGATGTCAGGGGACGGCTGGACTGAAGGCGGCTCAGGGGTTTGTGACGTAGAGCCGCTGTGTTGAGAGAGAGAAGCCGCCGGTGTTGACTCGCTGTTGCTACTACTACCACCAAGTATGACCGGCTCTTTCTGTCTCCTCTTCATCTCCTGTGTCAGCTGTAACACAACATAGCACATCAATCACACTGTAGCACAACATACTAGGTCAATCTAACTGTAGCACAACATACTAGGTCAATCTAACTGTAGCACAACATACTAGGTCAATCAATCCAAGACTTCATGAAGAAATTAAATTAATGATCCAAAGTCACATCATTATCATCATCATCATTAGTGTTCTGCCAAAAGGCAGGTCCTTGGTACCCATTTCCTCCACAACTCACGATCCTCTGCTTTCCTTTTCATTTGCTCATATGATACCTCCTCCATCAATTCATGAAGCATACTCTGTCTCAGTCTTCCTTGTCCTCTCCTTCCCTCAATTCTGCCTTCTATCACATCTTTCATCAATCCCTCGCCAACACATGTCCAATCCAGTTTTTCTTTCTCTTTATGATTGTTTGCACCATACTTCTTTCTTCTCCAACACCATGTAGCACTTGATCATTAGTTTTCCTGTCTTGCCAACTTACTCTTTCCACTCTTCTCCATAAACGTATCTGAAATGCTTCCAACCTATCCTTCTCTGACTTTCTCAAGGACAATGTCTCACAGCCATATAAGGCTACTGGCCAATTTTGATGAGGATGACTAGTAGGTACTTTTCATATTTGTTGTTGATTTAATTCATTCGTAACAGTCTAAAGTAGTTGTTGAACTGTTAGGATTAAGTTAAATAAATAACATAATAAGTAGTCTTGGGTTTCTTGTAGTCATATAGAAGGTGACATTTAAGAAGTTGTATTTTACGTGTTGTTAATTAGTTACGAGCATCATTTTGATGCTAAAGGTTCCGATATTTGCAATGTTTCTGATATTCAAGAACAAAAGATAATAAAATATAACGATCAATAATTGTTGTGTTTACTTTGTTGTTTTTGTTTCAAGACTTGCCAACTATGTTTGGCTATCTCCAAGAAAAAATGAAAGAAATTCGTGGCGCAGGGGAAGTCAACAGTTCCGTGATGAGGTCACCACCTCCACAGCCTTCGCAGCCACAAAGGGCATCATTTGAACTGCAGCCTACCAAAGAGAGCGAGAACAATGATGAGGTTTCAATTATTACTCTGATTATGTATCGTGTTTATATTACAGTTTATTGAGTGCATTTCGTTTTATAAGATCTACATTTCTCAGTTACTATTAGCAGTCCAAACTCAACTAGCAGTCTCCTTGATACATTTGTTACAGTTTCTTATAAATAATTATTATATTTGTCCATACGTTCAAGGATTTTCTCAAAATGTCAAGAAAAACTGGTGTTTAATTATTTAAAATGTGTAATGCACATCATCAGACTAATCTCGTATTGCAAACAATCATAATCCTACTTTGAAGTATTTAATACCACTGCTTAAGTCTATAATGAATTAGAAAGCACTAATTTCTTTACAGTTTGGTGTTTGTGTACTGATTATGACAAAAACAGTGGTCTAACTCATGCAAAGCATTAAGTTGGACATTTTTTTTGCTACTGGTTATGCCACTTAATGATGTTGTAAAGATCACATGCTAGACTTCACGACAGACCCTTCGGCTCTGCTTACAAATTGCCAAGAATTTGAACATTAGAAATGTCAATATGTAATTCAGCCTTTTGTATGCTCACTTCTATTCGTGTATTTGTGAAATTCAGGTGGACCTTCATTTTGGCGTGCTGCTGTCCAAAACAAAACTATCAATGTTGAGATGTTCTCGCTCAACACAGCTGGCCAGACAGCTGATGGACATCTTGTTCACCAAAGAAGAGATGGCAGCCAGCTCTGTGACGGGACGATCGTTCAACCAGAGTAAGGTTGCAAAGGCCCCTTTGGATCAGTCCAAAGTTTCTGCCATAATTTGTAAGTAATTTTGTGTATTTTTTGTGTATTTTGTGCAATGAAGCAGGTAGGCTGTATTTGTCAACTTAGCTGTATTTGTAGCTTCGCATAGCTTAGACTACTCAACAACAATTTATTTGGAACTGTTTAGCTTGTAGATAAAAATTATCATGCTGACTATAATTCTATATATCTGTACTATAAATCTGTATATGACTATATATCTGTAGACATTAGTTGGCCAGATTTTTTCATCAGCTAACAGTTGTCATATTGTTTTAACAATAATAAAAATATTAATACCAACTAGCAGTATCGCATATATACTATAAATTAAACAAATTTAAGTTCTAGCTAGCGTTTTGTTCCGTAATGAAACAAAAATGATGTTATTTTTATTGGTGAATAGTCGTATGTTTTTATAAATTTTACATCGAGTCATCCTTAGGAATGCATGCAAAGTCCCTTCTTTTTGCATCTAGTACTTTATTTGATTTTGCTAAACCTTAATATGCTGCAGGTATCCTTTATGGATGACCCTGCTTATAATAGTGCATATGTGTAGTCCAAGCATTTGTTGTACAGTAAATATTTATTTTGATTGATTGTTTTATTTTCAGCTTATGTACAAGGAAAGTTTCCTTCGGCCGAAGCTCGCGGCATTAAGCAAGCCATGGCAGAGACATTGCAAGAAGTATATGCAGCTGGCTCAAAGATGGAGGCCAAACCGATTGAGACCCAAATATAGGGGACATTCTAAAGTGTAAACGATCCCCTCCGTGGACAGGTTTAGATTTGTTGAAATCGGTAAAAAATGGACCCGATGAACATCATAATTATTAATGCACCTACAATTTTGTGTTTGGTGCAAAGTGCATCTTACCTGCATGCACAACGCATTTGAATTGGTTATGTTAATGTACACCGTGTTCAATAAAAATCAGAACCTAATGTAATTTTATCATAACTTTGGAATTTTTTATCCGATATTAGTGAA
>JAQFYQ010000197.1:0-19923 GCA_034694885.1 Buchholzia appendiculata | reverse complement strand
GCACTAGGCACAAGTCTTGGTTGGGGGGGGGGCGGCATGGATATTTGGTCTTAGGGCACATGCCACAGGATCTGGCCATAGGTCTGTCCCTGTCATCCTGGATGCTAGATTCTCAGGTGATCCAGCAAATATACTTGTTTGATTCTCCACTAGGGCTGACTTTGATGGAATTAAAATATTTTCATTTAAATTATCGTCTATTTTTGTGTTTATTTGCAAATTCCTGGAGGTTCGCAAAGCAGTAGGTTAATTTACCTGAGTCTCTAATCTGCTTATGATTAATAGTTGTCATGGCAACTGCACTAATGACTTATGCCTGATTGTTGTCTTGGCAACTGCACTAAAGGCCTAGGCGTAATTGTTGTCATGGCAACTGCACTAAAGGCCTAGGCGTAACTGTTGTCATGGCAACTGCACTAAACGCCTAGTCGTAACTATTGTCATGGCAACTGCGCTACAGGTTTGGTAAGAGAGTGAGTCGAGCGTTCTCGCTGACCAAGTCGTCGCAGCACAACGCGGCCAACATGAAGAGATCCATCTCCACGGCTGTCATCATGCCGGGCTGCAGTCCGCTGAGACGTGACAGCAGCGCCTTCTCGCTGGCATCGTTCTCCGGGGGCGGCACGCTGTCTCCCCGCGGCAGCATCGCTTCGTCATCCGGACTTGCAAGCTGTTCTGATCTGACGGTACGTTCATGTTCCTTTGCAGTACCGGTAGCGAAAATTTGAACCTACAATAGATTCAGCTTCATCTACATTTCACAGCAGTTTTTCCTTGTCCGGTACGGTTAGACGGAAGTGTAGAGTTTATTTTATTGCTTGTATGGATGTCAGTGAGTGTGATTTACTGTATTATTATTTCTTTACTGTGTTGTCGATGTTCTTCGTTGCTTAATAATTATTTGAATTTTTGTGTGCTAGATTTTTAACTGAAGAGTAACCTTTCATTAGAATTTAACAATTATAACAAGTGTGCCATTATGTTGATGTAAACGCAGTGAAGTAGTACAAAATAATGTTTTATTTTGTTTATGTACTATATTATGATTTCAAATTAATATACTGTATTTATTTGATATACTGTATCTATTTATTTTATTTATCGTATATTTATTTGATATACTGCAATAATTATGCGCTACTCATCAAATGTTATTTTCTGTTCTTGGGCTGTCTATGATTGTGATTTAGTTTGAAGGCAGTGATTCGTACTCTGGTATCGTGGATCAAATGAGTATCGGCACGCCGTCTATGCAGAAGCGTCGCGAGACACTTGCGGTAGGTACCAAGTTAATCATACTCCATGTGATAGCTTGTTTTAAAAGGGGTCAAGCGTATTCCTGGGAAGCATCTTTTCAGAAGCATCTTGCCATTATTCATTAAATGACGTGACAGTGTAATGTGAACGCTGTAATATCATTGTGACATTTCATTTCCAGTTAAACCTTGTAAATGTACTTAGTTTTATCTGTCCACTGTCGACCTGGCTATTGACTGGGACGAGGCTCGTGAAGTACTGTGTGCAATATTTACTGCAGCCATAGTACATGAAGCCCAGGCATTTTCACCCGAAGGCACCGGAAGGCATTCACTATTTAGTAATGGCCATGGAATAAGCGCAAGTATCTGTCTAGCTTGATTGTTACCAGCAATGGACGAGATTTATCTGTGCTTGCTGCAGTGTGCGTATGAAGATAAAACTTGCATGATGCTATGTGTGTGCGATTTTACTGATAAAATAAATAGATCTAGTGAGATGATCGTGACAGGATAGTGCGAGCTGAATAGGGTATGTAGAATAGCGAGTAGTTGGTGTTATTTGATTCATTCAAATGCAAATGTATTTAATGTACAATACATGTACATGTTCGCGTCGATTAGGGTGCAAATTCTGCTGAAGTGCGTTCACGATTACCACAGGTAGTATTGTGTTCAGAATTTTGTGCACATATTGACATGAGTTGCACCCATGCGAGGTTTTCAGTGCATGATTCAAGTTTGGTCGATATGTGGTGTTGTAAAAATTGTAACCCACCAATAGGGAAGTTATTAGTTGCACTGTGTGGTTTTTGTAATCAACTAAATTTCAGTGAATGAATTGGAATTTCTGCATGATATAGCAAGCTATGTTGGCTTTCAACAAAGCGTGATACCTCTGCATATGTTCAAATGTTGATTTAGAAAATAGCGGTTGCCTTATTTTGGATTTGCTCTCTTTCTTAACAATCAATTATTTTATTTTTTATTATTAATATTTTTTACCAATGAGTTAACTGACACTAAATATTGATGATTGAATTATATAAATGCTCGGTTGAATCTGTTGTTAAACAGAGTGTTGTTCTTGATACTAATGGGGAAATTAAGCGCCAGATTAGCTCAAGAACTTTGGATAAATGCTTGTAAGGGCCTCTTATGGAACGAATGGTTGAGTGTTGTAGCGGTGGTATATGTAGATGAGACAGATGACCTTTGGATTAGTTGAATTAGAATGTAAGTGTGATTTAAGGGGAAGATTTTACTTCTTTAGTTTTGCAAACGATTACTGTGTTTTGCTAAGTTCAGTAAATTAGTAATATTTATTTTACTTTGACCATGTGTGGCAATTAGCCTACTTAGTAGATTTAAGCATGAATGAAATAAGTTGTTACAAATGTCAGATAAAGTTGATTGCAACTACTGCAATTCGGGAGAAATATCTGAACCTGAAGATATTTTTGGTGCTCTTTCTATTCATGATCCCTTTATTGTGACTATAAGTGGTAGGCAGGTAAGGTCAGGCATTCAAACTCACCGGGTTCCTTGATGCGCTCGACCAGATGATCAATGAAACTGTTGGTCTCAGGAAGGTCATCCGGCTGTAACATATCTGCTTCATTGAATCTAAGTAGGCAGTATAATGTAGAGTCACCAAATTGTTCAACTTGATCACGTCTTCTAGCTTCGGCAACAATTAAACATTTTGAAGGCGTGATACATTGACGTGGATGACGTCTTACATTGCTTAACATGGAAACATGTCAACATTGGAGAAGGAAGCATGTTAACATTGGAGAAAGAAACATGTCCGTCTAGTGTATAATTGACGTGATGATGATGCATCCATTTATCCACCTGTGTAAGACTTAGATGTGTACAACTTGATTAGTTCCTAGTATTTGTATTTGTGCAAACAAAAACTGTTTGCGGTAATATCGTAAGCTAAAAGCTATTTTGCTTTCTTTCTTTAATTTGTAATAAATTACCATTTCAGTATTACAGATTTTAACGGTTGTGGGATTTTAAGGCATGATTTTATACACTAACGTTTTTGGTGCAGGTTGTCGAATATTATTATTTATGTTGCATGTAGTAATCCTGTTTGCTTAATGCTTATGCATATTAAACTTGCGTTAATTTTAATTAACTGCATTAATGTAAATTAGGCCTAACTATGCTATTTTAACACTATGATCGTATGTGTAGTCAAAATGAGTCTTGTACTTGAGGGTTAAATATTATTAAACATTAATAAATACTAATATAAAATTCTACATACCAGTATTTCAGTGACTATCATATATCTATATTTCTTTTGTGTGCCTGTCTTTCTATGTATATCTCTATACATAGCAGTGTATATCTCTATGCATAGCAGTGTATATCGTGTTAGCTGTGGCATCTTAGAGCCTTCCCACGCGCGTCAGTATTCATATGAAGCACTTTGCCAGAACAAGTCAGAAAAACCGAACGACTACATGTCTTCAAGAAAGAACTTAAAACAAGTCTTTCTACCTCGGCGTACTGTTGGTTAGCAAGCTTGCTGTCTCCCGCACCTACGATTTTGTATTGTTTCCCTTTGAAACACATGGTGTGTTAGAAGTGCAACTTACATACATACATACCATACGTACACACATTAATATCTCTTCCTTTGTAGTTTCTGTGTCTTCCTGTAGTTTATATTTTATACATGTTCGCTTAGATCTACTTGTTGTATTTCTTAGCTCAGATCTACTTGTTGTTGTTGTTGTATTTCTTAGTTTAGATCTAACTGTTGTTGTATGTGTCGCATACAGAGGAGCATAGATAACGTAGCTGTGACGGGAGACGCCGGACTGTTTACGACGCCGAGAGCTGTCGGTCCGCGGTCGAACGTAGCAGCATCGGCCGGCGGCTTGTCGAACATGGTGTCACCGTACGCAACAATGCGACGCAACTACTCGTCATCCACGCAATCTCTGCTGTCACGCAGCCTGCTGAGGAATGTAAGTGTTTAGAGAGAGTTTCTTATGTAGCTTCTTCAAACTGATGTACAAGTGCTAGTTTGCGCTTTGCTTGTTTTTGTTATACGTGAGTAGTTTTATTTTAATTGTTTTACATTTTTAATTGTTTTATTTTTTTATTGTAGCTTTTATTTTTACCGTAACTGAACTGTTACGTGAAGTTTTTATCCACTGAAGGCGCAATATAGCCTATTTGTGCTGAAGTGCCATTAAACACCAATCAATCGATCAATTTTTTTTGTTTACCTACGTTTGCATCTGGTAATTTATATTGGCATCTCTGTTTTATAGTTTTTAACCACCTCCTCTTGTTCCACTCTTATCGCCTCTCATTTCCTACATCATATTTGTTGTGTGTTCAAGTGAGTCGTACAAACTGTTCAAACACTTGATGGCTTATAAATCGATCAAGACTGGTTCTTCTTCGGGCAAATATCAAATCATACGTTTGGTCTGTTTCAGGGTTCAACCGAGCCTCTGTCAAACACTCCGTCGTCAACTGCAAACGTTCTCAGGAACAGCCTTATTCGATGAGTCATCAGTGCCGTGATGAGTAATCGACACTGACGAATCATCGACGTTGTGATGAGTCATCGACACTGTGACGAGTCATCGTCACTGTGACGAGTCACCGAATGTGTCATTAATGGTCCATTGGCTGATGGAATGTAAATTTTGCGAATGTCAATTCATTGATAATATATTTCCAATTGCTGGACTCGTTGTTAAACCAATGAAGCTGCTTTGCGTCGTTTCTATTATTTTTATGCGGTTTAGTAATGGTATCAGTCGAATCATTTATGCTTGATTATAATATATATTTGCATATTCATTATGAAATCTTTAAATTTATTACACTACTTTATATAATCGGCTGTGATGGACATGTAATGCTTTGGCTTGAAGTGCTGTTTAAGTTATAGATATATTTACCGCAATTTTTATTCGAACTTCTATCAATTGCTTTTATGAACTGTACATTTAAAGGTGTAGTAGTGTATGAATGTGGTGTAGGCATAAATTGTCGTAGTTAGTATTATCCAAATTAGATAAGGCATTGGCCGATTATCGGCCGGCCGAATATCGGCGCCAAATAATCGGCCGATTATCGGCCGATTACCGATTATTGCACAATAGATACGATTTTACTAGGGCTGCGCGTTAATGCATGCGTTAAAATTAACGGCGATTAAATAAATTAACGCTGCGTTAACCTAACGGCGTTGATAAAATTAACGCACGATGACTTTTAAATGAAACTAAATGTAAATGCTTGTAATACAATTTAATAATTATAAAATTTTAATTTCATATATAGTGTACTGAACTGCAGCCCACTAAATCAGTACTAATGTGGCGGTCTTCGGCCGATAATCGGCAGCGACCGATTATCGGCCGATAATCGGTACATCCCTATACAAAATATTAACAATTAGTGGTTGGTAGCAAGAAAGAGGATGAGGGTAGCCGCGGGATGGTGCAGGCAATTCAAAATTTCACCGACTTAGGTTGGGGTAGGCGAGGGTTAAGCCCTAGACCCCTTGAATTAGCCTGTCCATGGCGCTGAGTAATACCTAACAATCAATCGAATTCAGAGCTTCAATCACTTCTTGTATAAATTGGGACAAAGCAGACATGATCGAACTCTTCTATCTCGGACTGCAGGTCTCAATGATTGCAAACTCTTGATGCAAATGCTTTACGCTTTGTAGCCGCCGCATTTCTTTTCACTAACTGGCTTAAACCTCATTAATTAACATTTACATTTTAGTTTTGATGCTGTTGTCAATGGTACACCAGCCGCATGATAAATTGATAGCATTTTATGATATACAATAATTATCGGAACGGGCAAATTCACATCACGTGATATACCTTTCGTTTTCGTCTGCCACCTTTGTGATGTCGTCCAGTTTCTGTGTTGTGGACTGAAGCCTCGTTGTAGCCATGTCGTGTTCGTCCTCCAACAGACGTATCTTCCTATTGATTGTCTCTATCTCCAGCTCCAACTACAACATACATTTAACACCAATTGTTTCTTTATCAGGCTTTAACTACTACACACATTGAATATCAATCGTTTCTATTGCTAGCTTCAATTACAACACACAGGGAGTATCAATCGTTTCGATCTCCAGCTCACACCACAACTAGCATTGAACACCAATATTTTGCATATCCTGTACCAACTGAAACATACTGGTTCATCATTCGTTTCCAACTCCTGCTTCAACTACAACATGCAGTGAACATCGATCGGTTCCGGGTTGGGCTCCAAATACAATACACGTTAAACATCAATGATAATCGTTTTGTTTCTCAATAGCTTCAAGTACAACATGCATTGGTCATCAATCGTTCTATCTTCTGCTCAGACCACATGGAACATGAAACACAAGAACATGAACACAAGAACATGAACACAAGAACATGGACACAAGAACATGAACACTAGAGCATACAACACAAGAACATGAACACAAGAACATGAACACAAGAACATGAAACACAAGAACATGAACAAGAACATGAACACAAGAACATGAACACAAGAACATGCAACACAAGAACATGAACCATGGAACACTAAGCCACAGATGTATCAATGTTCTTATATAGTTCATTGTTATAATCATCCTCTTGTTCTGTCCGTGGAAGCAACTGGGAACAACTAGTGATGAAATGGAAAATAAATTTCAAATAAATTTATACTGAGTCGATGCACTAACCAGACTTTGAGCCCGGGTGGGCGTTTGTTTACCTGGTTAATTTACTACTCGCGCCGACGCAATGGATTGTACGAGTGTACGTGCCGGTGTCCGGCTTTTCCGTGCTCATTTTTGAAATCTGAATTCAAACTAGTTGGAAATCTAGGAACAGTCAGGAGCCAGATGTTTTTGTTTAAAGAAAAACCGCAATTTTGGGGTCAAATAATAATCCAAAGTAGTCAAAATTCAGAAAAAGTTACTCAAAGGTAACCCAAATTTAAAAATAGATGAAAATGCACAAAATAACATAGGCCTACAAGGCTACAACACTTGGAATAGAATTTTGGACGAGAAAATTATCTGACCAACTGGGGGAGTGTGAAGTGACGAGGAATGTTGCTGACGAGCGCAGCGGGGAGGAGGGGGGGGGGGGTGGGGGTAGCGATTAGATTTTTTCATCAGAGCGGGGGGGGTGCGGCCGACGAGGAATTTTTCTGACGAGCACGTGGGTGGAAGGAGATGGTGACGTGAATTTTTTTGTAGAAGCTGCCAAAAAATCGAAGCTAAAGACAACAAATAAATAACCCCAAAACCGCAACCCACAACCACCGCCAACAAACCGCCACTCGACTCAAAGGTAACCCAATTGGAAGCGGGAATACCGCGAAACTGGCAACACTGAGGAACAGTATAGATTATTAGGCTAAATCAGCAGATTTGCGAATTAATCGTTCTTCATTGTACGCAATCACCTGTATCACCTATATAATATCCAGACCAGGAATTATTGTGTACATATATACCGCTTAGCACCTGAAATAAAGGTATGCAATAGAAAACAAATTTGAAGAAAGACAATTGTTCTTCAATGTGCTTGCTAGCTTCTATCGGCTGAAACTATTATCTATTATGTATTATAGTAGTATGCAATCCTGCTCTCCACACAACAGTTACTGCGCAGGCATAATTTTTTTCGTTTCATGATCATGATTATTTACATGATTATTTACACGATCATTTACATGATCATTTACGTACATGATCATTTATTATTTACATGATCATTTACTTGATCATTTACGTACATGATCATTTTCGTTCACTTTCATTCAAAGTGAATTTTCTTGAAACAAGTTTGCATAATTGTGTAAGCCTTTAACGATTATCATGTAAATGCCATGTTAATGCAGAATTCTTAGCAACGAGCAACCGCACTGAACATTCTAGTACATGTACAGTATGTCAACTCACCGTGTTTCTCTTGCCCCTCTCTTCATCCACCTCGCGACACTTATCCTCGTACATGTCTCTGTACTTGTCCATCTCGTCACGGAGAGCCTGCATCTTCTGCTTCAACGTTGCCATCACGTTTGAACTGCCAGCCATCTTGCAGGTAATTTGTATCCTCCGAGCAATGTATTTAAATTAAATAACCTTGGAATGAGCTCGAACTGTAATTTGACGACACCGTAATGTTATCAACTACTTTTTGTATATTAACGGTGTCGGCTCAAAAATCACTACTGTTGCCCTCAGGCCTAAAACCAATAGTACCAATTCTTACAATAACCTAAATTCGAATCGAGATACAACTGTAGCAACAATGAAGATCCGCAACGTAATCCAGGTGACAACTGTATCACTTTGTCGTCATCAATTAGAAATGCAATGTAGATGCTAACAGGATCTCGAAGTGTGTCACACGGGACAAGAGAAAAGAGAGATCTTGGCTGTACACACGAGACAGGCCGCAGTAGCAGCCACGGGTTGTAAACCACGGCCTGAGCTGAGTGGCCTGCGACCCACTCACTACACTAAACTAGAGATAACACGGAAATACGCCTGTCGTGCTGCTTCATTTCAATGCGTACACAAAGTTGATACAGCTTGGACAGAGGGTACTGAAGCGAATCATCATCGATCAATTCTCGACTTCTGAAAGAGATTGTAGGCCTATCATCCGCCTATGTATTGATACTAATTTATGTATTGCTACTATGTATTGCTACTATGTATTGCTACTATGTATTGCTACTATGTATTGCTACTATGTATTTCTGCCCCTTTTTGTCTTCCGCTGTACTTTTTATCTCCTCGTGCGTCGCGAGTTTTCTTCATCGTGATTCATTTATTAAATTTCAAAATCTGTCACATTTACTAAAGGTTGTTCTTAGAAACAATTAAGGCTAAAGTTCGGGTCACTAGGCATAATCCCCGTGCAGTGTCCTGAATGAAGTCCATTCATATCAGTCTTGGCCTACCTTAGAGTTCTGTTATATGGTTTAACTGGTACAAATGGTTTTTTATATGTTGTAATCTTGGTCATTGACCTATCTTGGCCTATCGATGGTCAATATCAGCACAATTTGAATGCCTTTGTAAATTGGATGAAAGCTGTTCAACTCTTACCTCTTACAATACTTACACTTTTAGACATGAATGCCATCATAACTAGAGCTGTAACTAGTATCCTACTGTAACTTACTACTGTAACTGACAAACTGTAACTTCTGAGAAAGAATTTAGAAAGACAATCTCAACGTTTTTCACGCAAAGTAGCCTACAGCCGACTTACTCGGCTATATGACCAGCTCAGTAGCTGCAAACAACGTTGAATACGGTTCGGAGATGCACACCATCACGGCCTACGTACTGAATCGCCGTCTATATGTCGTCAGGACTCAGGAGTGGGGACAATAAATTGACTGTGGCGTAATAACCACGCCTCCCTAGCAGGGCTGAGCAATAGCCACGCCCACCAGTGAACTGTGTTCAGGAATGTTCGTGCAGTTAGCCATCAGGGCCTGGTGGCAACAGTTGAGTGGGTGGGTCCCGGTGGGAACGGTGGTCCCCCTTGGTAATATGTTGTCTTCCGGGCTGTTACCACGATGGGACGGAATGGGACACTGTCCTCTCGTAAAATCTTGGTACCCCTGGCCGGTTTCAATTTTTTCAAAGCAAAACTGGTGTTAAATATTTATTTGTATCTCTCTCGTTTAAAGTCTCATCGCACAAAGTACGTCTCCCTCCTTTCTGATCTGAACGGCCCTTCATGGCTCAATCGGTTAGGAATCAGGAGTCATAATAATAACGTAGCTATGAAATAAAATTATCCATTCCAAATAATATTACTAGGACGTAACATAAATGTAAACTTAATCAGGCGCAGAATATCGTCAGACAGGGTAGGAACCTGACGCAGGCTCTTGACAAATCATTCATCTGATGATTAGATACTTTCAAGCTCATTTTCAACCTTTTGAATTCTTAAATCTAAATAAAACAATAATTGTTACCTAATGCCACAAAGATTAGATACATATTCAGCGCAAGTAAGCAACCATAAAAACTATGCCGAGAATGGTTGATGGAAACTTCGAATTGTCCTGTAAAAGAGAAGGCTAGTAGAAACTAAACAACCTTAATATTCATCTTGTAAATCATCACTTTCTTTGGGGGTTTTAGAGCCACAAAGCACCAAATTAATACAATAAACCAAGTGTGGAATCATAAGCAGACATTTCTTGGATTAAACTTTTTGTTACTGCTTTCAATTGATTTCTGTTTCACATTGATAATTTCAGGCCCGTAGCCAGCACGGGGGCCGGGGGGGCCAAGGCCCCCGCACCAAACGCTCTGGCCCCCTACCAAAGCGTTGGCCCCGGGCCCCCCCACCAGTTCCTGGAAACCTAGAAGAAAACCTGGCCCCAGCACCAGTGATCATGGCCCTCCCACGGACGAAATCCTGGCTACGGGTCTGGATAATTTTCAACATCGTTAACTAAAATAGCGTTGTAGCTTTTGTCTATTCGTCAGGAGGCATCTTGGAATGCAATAATATCTTAGCAATAGCATCTACAAAAAAATTAAAATCAGGATTTGCAAGACAATATTTGCAATATTTTTATAACATTGTGATGTGGTTCAAGATAGACGTAATGTCTGCTAACGAAGTAGTCCTTTCAAGTGATGCAATTCACGATAAAACGGTGTTCCCTCTAACTAAATTTCTAACCTCGCCGATTGCACTGTCAGGCCAAGCTTGGCCTACGAGAGACAGTGAACCAGACAGTTAAACCCAATACAACTACTCAACACTGATGCAAATATTTGCTTGCCTACACTTCGACTGCCCGTGGCCCTTCAGGTCACCCAGCGACTCACGAGTAGGCCTGTCAGGCTGTCACAGCGGAGAAGCCAAAGCCTGCGTGAGTCAGCAGGCTGATAGCAGACCACAAAAACTGCCTTATAGCTTCGAGCTAGAGAACGGATTTAAAAGTTGTGTATATTAATTTATTTAATTGGCGGCACTGAGGGAGGGTTTGGGCGGAAAGAAGGGAGGATTTGAGCGGGATTGAAGGAGGGTTCACACTTCAGCGAAAGCCTGCATTTGTGAATGGTTATCTTCATATTGTGGAACATTCACCAGTTTAACTTTTGCCAGTGACACTCATGAGCATGCAGTGCAACTATAATCAGTGATGTCATTCCACGAATTTCATTCCACGAATGTTCGAATGTTGATTCATTCCAAATTTATGTCAAGCCCAGCCATAGGCTGGAGTTTGATATAAATTATATAGCTCGATAATGCGTTGGTAGCCGAAGTCATTTATTCATTGAAACAACTTGTGCACGGCACTGCACGCTACATGGTTACAGTGAGCCAATTCAAAGCCCAGCTATCACCTCGAGAGGCCATGTAACCCACGTACCATCTAACTTTGTAAATTGACTAATATTAGAATTTGTGGAAATCGATTCGCTCTTAACATGGAGACTGGAGAGTACTTTGTGATCCTAAATGTAAGGGTTGATGTAATTTAGTGTTGAGAAGATTTTGCTTTCTGCAAAACTTTCGCGTCACAAATCAATGATTTCACAACGGCTATCATTTTGTGGATGCGCTAAATTCAAACAATCGATAATAACTGGCATGCTGTTAAATTAAGCGTCAATTTCTAATGCAGCAGTTTCAGCCATTTTGTCCAGCCGATTTTAAGTTGTGATAAGCTGGACTAGAGCCCACTTCAAAATTCAACTCTTAACCGACCCCACCCCCTGCCCAGGCCCCCTTACCATATCCATCATCTGTCAACTTTCACGACTCAAACGAGTGACGACTACGACGACTGACCTACAATAGACTATACCTACAATATAACTATTGAACACACAATAATATCTTAGGACACAATACAAATTCAATTTTCATTATTTACACAGAAAGGCAGTGCTTCCAGTAGGCTGTAGCAATTTTACCTGGCTTCGACGAATAGAAAATGTTCGACGAGGTGTAGCACCAGACTAAAAATAATTTCGGCCAGTGGACAATTGGGGCGGAAGAGCGCACACAAGTTCTCCAAATCTGCTAACGATAACACAGTCTACCCGGATTTAAACCCGAGGTGTTTTTGCACACGAAGCAATCATTGCTTATTACTTAACTATGTGTAATAAATGATTGACCTGGCGGTCGTTCCAATAATAAGTAGAATAATTATTCTTGATTATAATCAATGTGATCTATTTTTAAAGATTAAGCTGTGAATCATTTATGTTGTGTAATTTGTGTTATTACTAAATGATGTTGTTGAACGAATGAAAATTTGCCAATCAATCAAGGTTTCTTCTGCATAAAGCGGCACACAGATTGACTGGATAGTCTTAAAGTAGATTGTCGGTGCATCGCGTAGCAGTAATAATGAGTGGCTGAATTTGATCCTAGTAGAATTTGATCGCAAATATGATTCTAGTAGAATTTGATACTAGAATTTGATCATCGCAGAATTATTTTCTAGAATTTGATCCTAGTAGAATATGATCCCAGTCAAATTTGATAATAATAATAATAAGTCGAATTTGATCCTAGAATTTGATCTTAGTAGAATTTTGCGAGAAAGAAAGACCTTTTTCTTCCCAGTCATTTTCGATAAGCTCTGTAATGATGACGCATAGAGCTTTTCAGAGTATAGGTTGGACTAAAAGTTGATAAAAATTTGATTAACTAACTTAATAACATCTGGAAGTTGGAACACCTCGATATCATCGGTAAGCAATGCAATAACATAAATTAGTACATAATTTGATGAACTGCCAACAAAATAAACAATGTTTAAGCCAGAATAGAATCTTCCTATTAAGCCAGAATAGAGTACAGGTATTTACCAAGCTAATCCTAGCTTATTTTTTAAAATTAAAAAACGTAAAAAAATTAATACTCAAAATCTCCAACTTAGAGTAGGGTCAGTAGAGTTGGGTTAGGGCTAGGGTTTTTGTTTTAGGGTTAGGGTTAGGGTCAGGGCCTAAGATTAGGTTTAGGATTGGCTTATCGAATAGCCGCAAGTCTGAGTAGAATCTTCTTAGACTTCGTTAATGAGAAAGAAGAACTGTCTTGAGCAGGTAAAGAGTAAGATAATTGAGATAAATAGTTGAAAGAAAAGATAGTTGAGAAAAGATGGAGAGATATAATTGAGTATAGAAGTATTGGAGTGCAAACTGCCAGCTAAAAGGTCTTAGTCAACAAAAGATTTCAATGTGGGGTCATAACCTAATAAAAACTGAACAAAAATCAGATTTTTTGGAAGAGATTAGCTTCTTGGCTTTCGTGCCTTTCTTTCCCTGGCTCGAGATTAAACAGTTAACAGAAACAGTTCAAAAGTTAGATTTTTTCCTTATTTTACTTTTAAACCTAAAGCTTTAGAAATGTGATCTACGCCTGTTCTCTATTATGATAGGTTAAAATATATCAACTATGATAGTCTGACTTAGTAGATAACAAGACAAGGCTGCAATTGCATGAAGCTGCATTAAATCTTTCAATTATACCGATGTTCCACTGATCTACTTTGATTATGATTGTACAGTAATTCAAACGATCTTCATGTTCATAAACAGAATGTTCTAGAAATATACACAGACACACAATTCAAAGGTAGACAATGTCCTTTACATCAATCACTGAGGAAGAATTGTTCTTGTAATGGCTGCCCGGAATGACCGCATCATTTCTGGAATGATCATGCATCACGGAAATGTTATTAAAGTCAGTTATTGCCGAGGACGAGCAGTGTCCCAGACTTGCGATGAAGCCCGGATTGATGACGTTGTGATTGGCCGCCGAGGCTGATCTTGGCCGAGGTCGCTCGGCGAGCTTCATCGGAAGGAGATTGCTGGAACTCATCGTACACTGTAACTTGGGTTTGTTCGTCTGGAAGTCTGTTGCGCTACGTGACGGACTAGATTTAATGTGATGATCAATGAACGACTGAAGGGGAGAGGAAACAGGAGGAGAGCCGCCGAACGACGTCTGCTGTCTGCCGACCGGTGTTGAACTGTGCATCGGCGGCCGGTGCTCCACCGGTCCGTCAAATCTCCCCGGAGAAATCTGTGACGATGGAGTGGTCATCTGTGGACTACCCGGAAGTGAGGTGACGACATGAGGGCTTGTTGGAAGTGATGAAGAAGGTCGGTTGTGTGTGAGCACGGAATCATTGGGAGAACGACTTCCGGTAAACCTGTGCCAGAGTTTACCGTCATGACCGGAGGATGAGGATGACACCGCGTGCTGGGATGCTGCACTTCCTCCTCCTGCTCGAGAACCTCCTTCATAGAAGTCTCCCTTACCGCTGAAGCTACTGCTGGCGAGCTTGAGTGGGAGCTGCTGTGGGACCTGCCCTACACGCTGCTCATTGGCTGCGCTAAGCAGCTGCACTGGGAGCTGGCAGCCGTCAGGCCGCCTGACCACGCCCATACCACCGGTACCGACATCCACAACGGCTGACATAGACTGTATCCTTGATATTGACCGACCGTCGTGGACGGGCGGTCTGCTGACAGCTGCAGAACCGTGCCGACCCACGTGACCTCCAGCCTGATCCATCGCACGCTTGTTGGAACCGTGCCCACCATCCGGAGGGGAAGTCCATTTCTGGAGAAGATCGTCGGATGATGAACGCTGATGGCTGGCAGAGTCTATGAGGGAATGACGGTATCCCTCTGGGCGACCCTGGATGACATGATCCAGCGTTGGAGAGCAGTCCATGCAGGAAGCTGAGATACCACTGGATGCCCTCGCCGTGCTTCGCAGCTTTTGCTCCTCAAACAGGTCAACCTGCCGCTGAAGGGCTTCCTTCTGACGCTGAAGCTCTTCTTTCTGTGCTTTCATATCTGCCTGTAAATTAGAAGCATACATTTCTTTCAACCAGAGACTATAATAATAGATTGTCAAACTTATTAATTAAAGCAGAATTTTCATAGAGAGTTACTATTTTTAGATTAGCAAGCCAAGATCTTTATCTACGTGACCTTGGCCTTCAGAGCGAATCGTGAAGAACTGGGAACAAGAATGCCCACCCCGAAAGGTAGAGAGCATCAACAGAAAGACAAATCTTACTTTCATCTTTAACTAACTTGATTACATCTGAAACACCTCTATTTAATGGGTTTGAAATGCAATAACAACAATTATTGCATCAATTAATTATCTGCTGACGACAATTCTGCAAATCACAGAATCTGAATTCTATTATTGAATACATTATAGATGTGAGTGAATTGGCTTGCAGAGAGATCGTAGACCTCTGAACTTTGCCCAACCTCGTCTCCTCCTACATAGGTGCCGGAGACCATAGGCATAACTTCAATACATCTACAAATTATCACCTCAGTACAAAATATAGTCTAAATTATTTCCAAGGTTGTTCAATTAGACTGAGTAACAAAAGAATCAATCCATCAGTAGTCCTGAGAATATCAATACCATCATCATTATTGTTATTATCAGTCAGGTTAAAAAATTACAATGTAAATATTTACTACAGACTACAAAGCAAGCGATAGGTGTCGCACTGGACCGCAATCGATAAAGTAGAAAAAGGTACAGTTTTGTAGTAGAATTTTTTAAATAATTATTTTAATGCAGAGCACCCAATTTTGACTATTACTTGAGCATCTTGATTGTTCAACATCTAAAGTTTCCTTGAATTGATTAGTTGATGTCACGAAGGCTTCCTTTAGCACAACAGGAATGAGTTGTACTCTGCTCCAGGAGATTGATAGCTACCTGAGCACAATGATGTTGTGAACTTAATGAGGCAACTATTTACAGTCCCCTCCCTACACAAACTATAATTATATAATTTGTATACTCAGGCAGATGGAGCAACAAAGTGAATCTATAGAAAATCATAATTTTACCTGACCTTGTTATTATCTATTCTATTACAATAAATTTTAAGACCCTTTAAAGTACACATTTCCCATGAAACATCTTAAGACAGAAATTAGAAGCAATAAAGAAAAAAATTTGATTTACACTTTGAAACAGAATCTAGTCATGAAAGTTTGACTAACTTTCTGCCTCTGCATGGCTTCCTGTAGTTGGAGCAGCTCGTCTCTCTGAGCCTTTGCTACTGCAGCTTGCTCCTCACGTTCTCTATCGAGATCCACTCTCTGCTGTTGTATCGTACCCTGCACAAGCACGGCCCACAACACGTACTAACAAAGTTGCTCCGTCTTAATGTACAGTAGCGACGATAAACCAGAGTAGGGACATGTTTTAACTTACAACAGTGAATAGTTATAACCTGGGAACAGATTGCATTGCCGTTCGGAGAACTTAGAACACCTTATTCTATGCTACGTTCTTAGCTATTAAAGTAAAAGATATCTAAATTTAATAATTTGTTTAGTACTACAACTGAGTATCGCATTCAAAATTGATAGAAAGCAGGTCAAACACTAGACTGTGAAATTAATGAACCTTGGTTAAGATATCATAGCAGCACATAACATAAAGCTTCAGATAAGTGAACTTGATTTGCTATGATTGCTACATTTCAGTAGCAAATAATGCCACATTTGAAGAATCCTGGTAAAACCATTCTAAAAGACACCACATCGCAATGTGGGAATTGATACATCTGCTAGCCTTTTTATAACTGTAGATATTTATATCTACATGTCAGATATATTTATCAATGCCTTTACGGTAGTGAAAAACATGTACATATTGACATATCTGCATTAGCATTGATATACCTGTATACATTGACATACCTGTATACATTGGCATGCCTGTATACATTGACATACCTGTATAGATTGACATACCTGTCTACATTGACATACCTGTATACAATGACATACCTGTAGACTACGCAGTTCTTCCAGCTGCTTGTCTGGATGATAGCTCGGAGACTTGCGTTCATGTGACAGTCGTTCGGTCTCAGCGTAGAGACGAGCGATCTTGTTGTTTGCCTCCGCTAGCTGAGCACGAACACTGCACACAAACACGGGCATCATCAATTTCTTGTACATTTGATCAAATGATCACATCTGTCACCATGTAAGAAAATGTGATCATGTGAGACTGCGCACTCTGTAGTAAATTGTCAATGTTACCGGATATTGACAAGTTATTTTGCTAATTTTTTTGTTACCAATAGTTTTCTTTACCATAGGGAAACTGTTCAGGCATAACACTTGCAATTTTTGATATTTATTATGGCAAATGTTTCACAGCCGGTTGCTCTTCCTGTCATCATCAGTTTCGTCCTATTGAACACACGTAGGACCATGGTAAATAGAACACAGTCCAACATGGTGAGTGAATAGAGAGAGAAAGCAAATAGAGAGGCGCATGTGAACAGGCTCGCCTTATACAACTATTCCACAATAGCGATTTGCATTACAAACATCATCCTCAAACTGACAAAAGCATGATCTGCAGCGGCAAGAATTTGTGCACCAAATTACTACACAATTCATGTACTATAAAACAATACAGTTCTTCTATTTGCCTTATGCATAGATAGCGGCACTAAGCCCTTGTGCTTACTGTTAGACATTATCCCTTATGAAGGAAACAGGGATTTGTTTCCAGATTTTCATGAGACATCTTAATGTTTGAATTAAAAATAAGGGGAATATGTGCATTCGAGTTTCTGGCGTTTGGATGAAGATGAACGTAAGTAAATGCACTTATCAGTAACACCAATAAGTATATACAGCTATTAATAATATAAAACGCAAAAGAAAAAAATATAAATTCATTTGATCCAACAAAGCCGTTACTCTGGAAAATAAGTTTTTACCTTTCAGCTTCTGTCGACTGACGTGACGTTACGCACTGTAAACAAACACCACATGGTTTGCACTGATGAGACATGTTGAATAACTTATGCAGTTTACACATCTTTAGAACTGTTTTTAACAATAAATACTGGGCTACAATTCCAAATTAATATAGCATGCTTAGAGCTCCAGATATCGAACTTGTTTCCGACTTCATACATCCTGTGGGAGTGCAGCATAAAACATAAAACCAGATGCTGTCAAGAGATGTTGATGTTTTTGATTGGACACTGTCGCATAACGGTTATGATTAGCGTCAGATAGATGCTGTCGATAGTTAAAAGCCCGGTTAAAGCTCATTGAAATCAGATATAAAAAAGGTATCGACTGCCTGAAGTCTAAATTTATAAAATAACACAACGGGAAACAACTTTTATTAATCGGTTTACAGCATGCGAATTACTTACCACAATTTTGTGAACACACTGTAGAATCTTTGTGATACAAATGCATTGTTCCTTGCTGAGAGACAGATCAAGCTGTGATTGTACTGTAACAGAATCTTCGTGCCAACCAGCAGGACAATCCCCTGAATCAGTCACGTCCAGACTCGTTTCCGTGTCTTCAGTCGACGTGTGTGAAATACTGGGTGCTCCAGACCCTCGAGCCATTGAGACGTCGGCATGTTGGCCATGTGGAATTCTATCGGTGCAGTCGTCATCTTGCTGAAACATGCACGTGGACGCAAATTATTCAACTTATAAATAAGAACTGCAATGAGCAATGATACAATTACTAGTCTTTAATAGGATAGAGAATTATAGCAGTACATAATTTTTATTTAATTATAATTATTTTACGAATTATTAAGTACTAATAATTAGTCTGACATTTAAAGCAATTTAAAAGTCAGACTAATTATTAATACTTAATTATTCGTAAAATAATTCAATAAAAAATTGAAAAGTGAAAAATTGAAAGTGAAAAGAAGCAACGCTCACTTAGTCATATCATCATGATCCCAATTAATCATGTCCGTCATAATCTCACTTTGTGATGTCATCATAATCTCACTTAATCATGTCCATCATAATCTCACTTAATCATGTCATCTTACTTAATCATGTCATTATAATCTCATCATGTCATCATAATCTCACTTTGTGATGTTATCATAAGCTCACTTTGTGATGTCATCATAATCTCACTTAATCATGTCATCATAATCTCACTTTGTGATGTCATCATGAACTCACTTAATCAACTTCTTTAAACCTCTAAAAGAGCTTCTAACGGTACACTTTAGCAACAGCAGGAAGCATGGCATACTTCTGCAGGTTTTATTAGGGAGGGGAAACTCCAAGTATCCATATATTTTTCTCCAATTTCGGTCCGATGAGCGGAGAGGAGCGGGAGTCTATATAATTATAGGGACAAGACGTCCAAACTCCTGGGACAAATAGAAAGCTTAAACTATTGGAACATTTGTCGCATTGTTTATTAATCAAACAGTTAAAATGTCCTTTTAGTAAGATCGTAGGTTACGTCGTCTATCATCCTATTAGTGTTGATAGAGTAAGGCGCTGGCCGACATTGGCAAAGGATTTTTGTGTTATTTCCCAGGACCTTGCCATGATTAACAGTTAGGGGTAAGAGCCCAGGTGTTCCTACTTTAATACTGTACCTTTGATAACACAAAGCACACTAAGTTACTACTAAATACAAAATCTCAGGTTATGTCAAATTGCCAAAAACATCATACTTCAAAATCTCATTATTCTCTTCTTCACTTCATAACCTACAGTATACCTTTGTATACCTTTGTATACCTTTGTATACCTTTGTATACCTTTTACAACTAAATCAAATGTGATG
>JAQFYQ010000196.1:0-19924 GCA_034694885.1 Buchholzia appendiculata | reverse complement strand
TGCAATAATTTGAGCTTCTTTATGCATAATTCTATTCTGGGACGAAATCTGAAGCGTTAGTGCGAAATTCATAGGCACTTTATACAATACAAGAGGATTTTCTGCAACGCACAGCTGATAAAAACATATAGCTAATACATAGAAGGCTTATCCCAAACGGCTTATTGATGTAGTCTACCGTTTAAACAACGTCATGTTCAAGTGCGTATATAGAGTCACACTCCCAGAATCTAAAGCGTCGCATTGGCTGCTAGCTTGAGTAAATCCGGTTCGACTTGTCGCTAAAATTATCCGCGTTCGAAATGTTCGGAAAAACGGAAGCGTGATCAATTTCCGTGTTAACACCGAAATTAATTTTGACAGTAGAGGAACCCGATTTATTTTTGGATCAAGCACAGTAGTTCTGAACTACTAGTATCAGCAGACGGTCGTTAATGTACTATACTGATTCTCCAATTTTTGGCGACACTAATTGGGCCTAGCTAGTTATTGGATGAAGGGTTGAGGATAAAGATAAGGCTTAAAGTATTGTAGGATTAGTATTACGTATAGTATTAGTAGTAGGATTAGTAGGGTTAGTATTAAGTATAATATTTAGGACAATGTATATATTAGACGTTAAGTTCAGGAACTGCTTAAAGTTAGTCGATGTGAATTTGTAAAATGAACAAAGAACAATGAACAAGATGTTCCAGCTTCTATCAAATGGACTATCAGATGTATACGTATACGAATGCACGAACTACCTTAATTGGGCCCTTAATTGGGATAGAAAAGTTTTGTATCAACAACAGCAAATCAAGTAGGAGTAGTTGAGGAAAATATAGCGGTGCAACTTACATGACCAGCAAATGAAAGAACTAGAACGAACTATGGAAAAAGATTTAGAAAAGATTTAGAAAAGAAAAAGATTTTAGAACAGATTTTCTAGAACGAACGATTAATGGAAAGTGTGAAATATAGGCCTACATTTCATGCAATTATATCA
The DNA here is from genome assembly GCA_034694885.1 of Buchholzia appendiculata. NCBI lineage: Eukaryota > Metazoa > Annelida > Clitellata > Enchytraeida > Enchytraeidae > Buchholzia > Buchholzia appendiculata. The sequence goes on along the minus strand of JAQFYQ010000196.1, from coordinate 18,936 downwards.
TCAAGCCAACTATACATACTGATGGGTAGGGCCTAGGCCTTATAATACTGTTTTATTACTAGAGTAAACTTTAAGTAAGTTATGCGTTAATTCTAAATAGACCGTCTACTATAATAGGCCTACTATAGCCTCGTAAGTCGTAATTCTCGTAAGTCGTGACGAATTATCATTTAGAAATCTCAAGAAGCAAAACTGCCTAAATTTCTCCAGCATAATTTCCTAGAGTAAAAAGTTAAGAATTGTAGGCCTATAATCTCATTTTCGACGTCTCGACGAGTCAACGTTCAGAACAGAGAGAATCACGGGAGTTTGTAAACTTAACAACTTAGATTTTTCCAATAAGAACTTTCTTTTATTTCAATTGCATCTATGAATGTTTTGGCCCGAACTTTTGAACTCCGAAGCTGACTCAAATCTCGAAAGCCTCTGCTCGAAGACAAGAGCAACTTACAGCAGGATTAAACAGTACTGCAGCGCGATCGCAAACTCAGCATCAATCTTGAGAAAACCCAGCTGATCATTTTAAAATCCAGCAGGAGATCTATACCAGAGAACTTTGATAAATCTGGTACTTGAGATAGTACGTATATTACTTCGGTGGGGGCCATCAGTGAGGTCAAGCTATAATGGGAGTGGCGCTGCAGGATATAATTAAACACTTCACTATGGCCAAACATATTGACAACGTAGTCGTGAAGTGCCATAGCCTTCCGGGAGTTCTCAGATGAGCAGCTGCCACGTACCGTACCCAGAGCGCGGCTCATTTGTTGCAACGTGAGCTCGATCAGATCACATCTTGCGTATACGTCTGTAAGATCTTTGCTTCGTCTGAGCTAGGCCACATGTGTACACCTTGTGAAGTTGGACATTACGGTATTCAGAAGATTGCTTCTGGAATAATATCCAATTCATCTCCTAGAACCCATGCTCCTCGATCTCCATGCAGGCGACGACGCTCTGTCTAGAATTGCTTGAGGGTAGAAGAAAAAGAAGGATCGTGACTCTAGTCGAAGACATCCAGGGAGATACCATCCGTACTTCAGAGGATTCTTTGATACGACCGACACGAGTGAACATAACATAACATAATGGGGTTGTATGAACGCAGGCGAGCCTCTATGTCCACATCCTTGCTCTTAACTGGATGATTAACCCTTATATAAAGAGATAATATTTAGACAAGAATAAATATTAGTCATAATATTTAAGACTAATATGAATGAAACAGGCACTTCCTTTAAGAGCGTGCTCGAAAAGAAGCGTCACTAACTTCGGCCAGCGTCCTCGACGAAGAAATTAAGAACAGACTCCCGGTGAACCGGGACCACGAATCTACGTTAGTGGGCCGGTGTTACCGGTTAACGAGTCACGACACAGAATCCACATCTGCTCAAGACACTGTATACATCCAGCTCCGCACATTACCTCTGCTTCGACGCTTGCGACACAGCGCGGCCCGTGTAGAGTATCGTGGCTAAAGAACTCTCCAAGTAAAAAGTAAGTGATCAAAAAGAAAAGTATACAAAAAAATATTTATTTATTTATTATTTTAATACTTTAAATTATTTTAAATTATTTGTAACTTAAAGTCATATTCTCAATTATTGCGATACAAACAGAAGAGCTAAATATTTACATGCTTCCTGTAGCGTAGATGACTTCCCAGCTTCCTTATGGAGCCAAGTGGAGCCTGGGGGGGGGAACCTGTCAATTAAAAATATAGGTTCTCCTATACTTTAGTACACTAATGGGAAAAAAATCAACAGGGAGGGGTACGTGTTCAAGAAATCTCATGAAAAAAATGTTTAAAATGTTGAAATTTAAGGATGGAAAAATGTTCTCTAAGCTCTACCCTAACCAAAACCCCAACCCAAACCCGTTATATATTGAATAGAGCAAGATAGTCCAGTTTTTCTAACATCTTTACATTGCTTGGTATTACATGTTACATTATGTTAGTTAAATATACATTGTCCTAGTAATGTTAAGTTTATTTTTCGGTTCTCCAGTTTAGTGCACTAATGGGAAACTGCTAGGGTTAAGGTAGGGTTAGGGTTATAAGTCAGGTTTTGGTTAGAGTTAGGGTAGGATCTATAGAACATTTTACTATCCTTAAATTCCAAAATTTAATTTTTTTTCGTGATTTCGTTGAACACGTAGGCCCTGTTGAATTTTTCCATTAGTGCACTAAACTGGAGTAGGACCTATTTTTAATTATTTATTAATTATGCTTGCTTCCAAGCGTTGCGATGCATTGCGCTAAGTTGAGCTTTATGCATGAATTACATGATGTGATTGTAATATTGCAAGGAGGTGAACCTAGAGGCCAGCACATGCGTTTACTAATCTCGATAAGATACGAGACTATTACTTGGTATTACTTGGTTGGCGTCAGGATCTATAACGTACTTCCCTGCCGACGCCAGTGCCTTAGACGCAGGCCCGTTGAGCCTATGGATGCCCCCCCCCGCCAATGAAACTTGAGTTGGTCGTGAAATTCCGCTCTTGAATTTATTTATGTCAATTGACAGTTAACAGTTTGTTCATTGAGTCTGTTATTGAGTGATGATTCTGATTCCAAAAGTGTCCTTGCAAATGTTTCTTAGAAGGGTATAGTTAGCATGCTATTCCGACTCGCTATTGTTACAGTTACCGTACTGGACATGCTAATCTGCTAAAGGTGGTAAGACCTGTTTGCTGCAGGTCATGTCCGGTTGCAGGCTGTACTGTCGAGGCTCTGACAGTTCACAAGACTGTGTGCAGTCTATCATTCCAGAGCAGGAGTAGTTTGTTCTTTGCTGGATGACAATTATCTTGCAGAGTTGTCGCAATTCTGATATAATTCTGCACTTATTATGCAGTGTTTTGTGCTCTTGTGCCCAGTGGTGTCAGGCTTTACAATAAACTAACCATGTTTCCTCATGTGCTTGACAAGGCAAGTAGCGGGTGTTGGCATGAGGAAGGGCATCCGGCTGTTGAACTTTGCTTCAGTGAATATGCACGTGCAGAGTTTAATTATAGTTAGCATGCTGTTGCACAGTTTCTTTCTAATCAAGGAGGGAAATATTTTCGTAAGGTATGACTCAATTTATTTAGATGAAGCACTTATTGTGGACAATGCCAGGCCAGGCGGTGAATGAGAATGATGATGATGATACAAATTTAGGAGCATTCAAATTATGCTTGTTTCAAAAGTTGTTCAGCTTTTGCCTTTCATCTTTCCGCATGACGCTTGTTGCAATTTTTAAACTGTGTATGATTTGTTGAGGAATGTGTTCACTGTGTCTGTGCAAACTGCTCATACAATACAACATATTTTGTTTACGGGAAGGACCTTTGGCCACCCACCCGTACTCATCGGCCTTGTGCATTGTTGGTGGTTAAGTCAAGCGTAGTAATACGCAAGACATATAACCATCGCCAGGACCTATCTTCGGACAGAGCACTGTCATCATCATCATCATCATCATCACAATCAAGTAAATCATGATCATTGCCTTGCATCTCAAAAGAACTCAATTTTACAGCCTTAAAATAGTTAAAAGTGCTTATAAAGAGGTTTTTTAATCCAAAGCTGCAAGTTTGATTCTTCGCAGCAGGCACAATCCAATAACTAAAGTTCTCACTTTCTACAGTCTTGATTGCCTTGGAATTTTTCTCTTCATACAAGAACAACAAACTGGTTAGTTTGAGACTCGAGGACGCCACCCATCGCCTCACACAAATGACATACCATATGATACAATCTTTTTTAATTTAACCATGTCAGATATCTTAGCCAATCAGCGTGCTCGCACTGTATCTAATGTTGATCACAACATAAAAAGCACAATAATCTTCGCACCACAAACATGAGGTTAACTTCACCAAATATTTGATAGCTGAAATTCGCATGCAATGCAAGGCGAATTGACTACGATACGTGAAGCATAGACATAGAGTGTTTAGATGGTTTGTGTACCTTGGAAGGACTTCTGAGAGCCGTGTGAAAGAGAGCTCGTCGACTGATGGACTGTGTGAAGTACTTGTCACAACCTTTCCATGCCTCCACAAGAGCAGCGTCACAACTACAACAAGATTAAACTAATCATATCTACATGTTAACAGCTACAACACTAAACAAATCATTTGTACATGTCATACACACATCGCTTTAAACACGTTGTACACATTTCTACTCGTCTCACACACATCACTTCAAATACATCATACACATTCTTTCTCGTCTTGAACAAATTACTAAAAACAAACATAAACTATATTCCTGTTCCTATCAAAATAAAACTACATTGAACAGCAAAAATCTGCAAAACAAGAATACTTGTCGTAGAATTATAGAAAGTACAAAACAATTTGTATTCAAAATAATGAACATCATAACAGAACAAACGAATAGACATTCAATATTTATTTTAAAAATATTTCAAAGGTACCTTTCTAAAAAAATTAACCTATTTATCTAACCAATCTAACCATTTGACCTTATTAGCTAACTATTATGATTCTGAGACAAATATTTGAAAACTACAATATAAATTTCACATATTAGTGAAAATAAAATAAATGTATGCATTTAGTTTGGAAACCATTGTGGCTGCAGCTGCGACACCGCGACGGCTACGTCACAGGGTGGCTGAGTGAAACATTCGAGCAATCTCTTCTCACTTGCTGACAGTCGACTCAAACCCTTGCGATACGATAAACCTGCACACACAAGGCATAGACACTAAATACGGCGCCTATTTCAAACGTAGCATTAAAAATGATTACCACAACAAGAGTAACCAATTAAAGACAACCTCAATCACATTTTTTTTAAATTTTAAGCAACAAATGTGAGATTGATGATGAAATGAGTAGTGATGATGAACATTTACAACGCAATTGACAATTTAATCACCCGACAAAACACGATAGAATTCATGATATTATTTAGATTCAGTTAGATAATCCAAGCACTAAAAATTCATCAAATGTTGTACGGCATCTTGCAGGACGCATTCTGACCATCAGAGTGCAAACTCCTCAAGTCTCCATAAATGTAATAAATAAATAAATGTATTTAGCGATTGCATGCAGCAACACGCCAACAGTTCAAAGCATAAACATCAGCCATGTGAACTGTAGATAATTCCCATGGATGCAACTTTGCTTGTGGACAAGATTCAGCAATGAGAGACCTAATCAGGATCGCTCCACACTCACATAGTTACTTCTACACAACATCCCGTTTCTTCAGAGTTGCTCGGCTTCACAATATGTCGCAACAAATCAAATAACATCTGACATTTGGTTTGCACGGAAAAAGGCATTACTGAAGGTAAATATAAATGAAGGTTCGAAGACCATCTCTTCTGACGACTAAATAAATGACCCATGTCAAAATCAATTCTGAACAATCATCATCATCCATGCACCAGGTGCACACAGCAATCATATAATAAATAAATTAATACACGCGCAAACATAGCTGATCACATTTAACACATACCTGAAGTAGTGAAACATCTAAACACATACCTGAAGTAGTGAGGCATCTGAACACATACCTGAAGTAGTGAGGCATCTGAACACATACCTGAAGTAGTGAGGCACCTGAACACATACCTGAAGTAGTGAGACATCTGAACACATACCTGAAGTAGTGAGACATCTGAACACATACCTGAAGTAGTGAGGCATCTGAAGAGGTCAGAGAGTGCCTTTCTCTTGCGCTGAAGGATGTGTTTGACCTCTGACCTTTGTCTATCTTTATCCTTTATGTGATCAACAGTCAACGACTGTAGCTCCTTCATGTTTGTGATGATGTCACCTGAAAACAACCAACAAACCCTCGTCAGCATACGTTAATCTAATTTGAACATATTATAAATACTAGAGTACTACTACATTTAAAGTTACTATCGATATCATCACTATAAGATCATTTTCTACAGAATGCTATGTAATACAACAAAATAAATCTATTGTTCTAATTTGATACATGTAAAACATCATTCAGGAGTCAGACCACAGAGCCTTTTAGCGGATTGATTTGGCTGCAATGCTGGTAACATTCAGCTTCTATCAACTCAAACTAATAAAAATTGGTAAAAACTACAATTGTGCCTTTATTAGCAGACATAATTAGACTGAAGCGAATGGCACAATGGTAACGATCAAAATAAAAAATAAACAATTACCTGTTAATTCATTCACCGCATCGATGAGAGGAGGATAAGAGCTGCCGTTGATAACTTCACCGCAGTAGGTCGTCATCAACTTTACTCTTCGTCGAACTCGCACCTCGCTCTCTTGCACAACATCGCCTCTCGTGCACGAATCCTACAGAGCAATAGGACAAAGCACACTTGCATCAGTGCATTGCAAACTTAATGATTAACTTAAATAATTAGAATACATTTCGACTTTACGATTAACCTAAATAATTAATCAGAATAAATTTCAGCAAAAATATTGTATTCATATATAGTAGGCATTGATTAGCAGCATACCAGTGTAATATATTGTGTAGTTTTGAAAATGCTGTCAAGAGTGCAGTCATATATGTAAACAACATAAAACAATGAACAAAACTATGAGATAATATACTGGATAAAACAAATCAATACTTCGCAAATCAATTTCTAGCAGTATTAAAGATTTAGGCTAGCTCCACTTACATAAATTTATTTATTAATTAATCAATTCCATATTTCTGTAAAAAAGTTTCTGAAGCCAATCAATCATTAAACTTCATAGTGACCATAACAATATTTCAGCTACAAACTAAGGGTGTAGCAGGTAGGCCCATTAAACAAATATTAACGTAGCAAATACCTTGACAATAAGAAAGAGCCCAGTTGAGAGAATGGGCCGAGTGAACTCTGGCCCTGAGTCGGGATCAGTTGACATGGTGGCAGAGTCTCCATCAGCGGTGACAGCGATGATCGATTGGGCGCTCTGCGAGAGAATGATGTTGTACTGCTTCATGTGCTTGTGAAGAGTCTTGTGAGCTTTATCTACTGCTGCTTTTACAGCATAAAAGTTGGCATCGTTCCATCGCGCAATTTTCACGTAATCCTGCAGAGTATTGCGATAAAGAATAACATGAATTTTATGCAGCATACTCTACCAACCATACCAAAAACATATTGAGAATTGTAAAATTATTTTAGTCCAACAGAATTCAATTCGAAACTAAAAATAATAGTTCCAATAGGATGAAAGATACTTCCACTAACATTTTGTCTTTTTTCAATGTTAACTTTATTTCAATTATTTTCTTACATAAATAATATATTGTTTCATTTACAGGAACAATAATTAAAAATGAAGAGCAAATACTTAACAAAGTTTAACAAAGATATTAGAAAAATTCAAAATTAGAGATCATCAATCTATATAGCCTAACTGTTTAAATAACCCAGACAGAAATTAGGCAATAATTAAAATGATCAGATCAGTATGCAATAGTTTTCAAAGATGTCTATAAAAGCAAGAAAAGTATTTAATGTTCGAAATATATCAAATTTTTTAATTGTTGTTATTTTCCATTAAACATTCACTCTTACCTTGAGCTCTTTCTCGATAGGATCCCTCGACTTTGACAGATGTGATTCGACACCGGGAAGAAACTGTTCATGGTATCTGTAAACGTTCCAGAAGATATCCGAAACTTCTTCTACAACACATCAAGCATGAACTGTTGTGACAAGCAGCAATACAATAACAAGTTCTGTTTCAGAATTCTCATTATAGAACAGCTGCCAGGCACACATAGTAAAATTAATCAGTTTTTTTTAGAAAAACAGTGAAATCAATCTATAATTGGCTATAAATGCTTGCACATACTTGCTCATCGTGATGCTTGACCTCTCTGGGGATTCTTCTTTACTTTAGTACACTGCATGGGAAACTGCTAAGGTTAAGGGTAGGGTTAGGGTTATAAATCGGGTTTTAGTTGAGGTTTTGGTTAGGGCAGGGCTTATAGAACATTTTTCCATCCTTAAGTTTAAACATTTGAAAAAAATCATGTTTTTTTTAACACGTACTCCTCCCTGTTGATTTTTTCCCATTAGTGCACTAAAGTATAGAGTATAGGAAAATCCAGTTCACAATGAATTTATTACACACTGTCTCGAATATAACATATTATTACAGAACTCTGCATCTAATACACTCAATATAAGTTTCAGAACAGAATGAGAACAATCATCCTCCAACTACGTTTTGGTTTCCTAACAAGTCGAAATGAGTAATCCATATTGGCCACAATTGTAATTCAGACTGGCAAGTATCTGTCAAAATATTTACAAGCAATAGAATAACAAAGTCAATAATCATTGCCTTAAACATACAACAGGCTTAATTAGAACTCGAGCTGAAACCTCTGGACTTGTGGAGAGACCCCGTGGCAGTGGCGGATCTACTTCAGCTGTGGGAGGACGCCCTGTCGGCAGCCGGAGGAGGAATGGGGCCCTAGCCTGACGGAGACTAGGGCGGGTCACAAACAACAACAAACAACAACTAGAGCTGAAACAAGACAATAGAGAAATGGTAAATGGATCTTCTTACTTGAGCTGGAAGCAGCGGATGTTTTGTGAAGTAGATGGAAGTGGAAGGCGAGCAGGATCTCCAGGCGGACTGCGTACTCGCCGACACTGGAACTTTCCATGAACTGATGCAGTGCTTTCAGCAGACTGCCGCGCTACATGAGAGAAGAGAATCATAACATAAACAATAACAGCGTCACAATACAGAACTGCAAGTCAATACAAAACGTATCAGCAACAGGTAAATTAAAAACCTCTCAAAACGAAATAGTTGTATAGGACAAAAGAATGTGTTCACGAAAAAAATAGTTACTCACATGTTATCCAACAAGTGTGACATTTTAAAAGTTAAATTCATCGTTTGATACAATTTGCCAGATTCACTTGGTCTCATGCACATTACCAAATTCATTTGTCGGAAATTATAACTGACTCTGAAATATTCTTATCTTTAACGTGTTCGACAAATTGCTGATACCGGTGAAAATAAGTCGCAATGTCTAACAAATTAATATAAATTTATTTATATTAATTTTGTCACTAACCGAAGGGGAGTCACCGGTTTCTCCATTCCGCATATAATCTTCCAGTAGACCGTAGACATGCAGCCACCACCCAGCCGCTTTGCGCCGAACCTTGACAGCCACCCCATCCAAACAACTTTTCCAACATCTAATAGGCACACAATTACACAAATATATAACAGTCTCAATTTAATAGTCTGCAATGAAAATTAAAAGTTACACTCAATTTATTAGAGAAGACATTGAAGATAATAATTTACACTAAATGTATAATTGGTGCACACCTCAGTAATGAAGGGAAAGATTGAATAGCTATGTATTAATATGGACGAACTTATGAATAGAGTCTATATCAACCCATGCATTAGAATATACAGAAAACAAGAAAACAACAATAAATAATTGAAGATGCCTAAGCCTATCGGGCTAGTCGCCTACATTAAGAATAAACAACAAGAATACGCACCCGAGTTCTAGTTTTCTCCAGCGTACAATGATCTGAGTGAGTGCGTCGAGATGAACCTGTAGGGAGACGTGTCTCGCTGCGTTGGCTTGCCATTCTTGCGCTTTATGTAGCAGCGTCTCTGCACCCATCACAAATCGCATCAAACTGCTCGTGATTGGGAAATCCATAATGCGGGAAACAATCGTTATGAGCTACGACACAAAATTAGAAATGCATCAAATATGCAACAATAATTCGTAAATAATGTTAAATCATACATGACAAATAAGTACTTTAATACACAGCTATATTTTCTTAATTTTTGAGTTTCAAAGGAGATAGTTTGTTGTGCTACCACGGTGAAAATTTACTATTACAGAAGAGATTTTCCCACCGCCACAGAGGAAAAATTCTCCCGACTGCAGAAGCAATCCCTATCACAAAAAAACATTCAAAATATGCAAAACAATTAACTTCTAAAGTTGACATTCTTTATACAACATTTAATGGCTCACTTAATATGGCTCTAACACATACAAAAACAACAACAACAAACAAGTTCTTCTCACATTTAATCATATTTGTACAATAATCACACATATATGTTAAAATAACACTACGTACAAGTTATCAGCATACCTGCAACAACGTGGGATGCTCAGGCCACTCAGCAAGCAACTCATGAACTCGTTCAACAAGTTTCTCCAGCACTGGTCGACACTGAACGACTTCGCTGACATTTGCGTCGTGGTAGATGTCGTATGGACGACTAAAGGGCGACTGAATACATTTCAAACATCAAAGATGGTAATTATCAGAATGTGCACAGAATTAATCACAAACATTGATCTTCACTCGTGCTCTACCTTCCAGCAGGTTCTCAGCATCGTGCTCTACCTTCCAGCAGGTTCTCAGCATCAAACGTTTCGCTTTCGTCTCCACGTTCTACTCTAATACACTAATACACATTTTCCATCAACTCCCATGCTAGACAAATTTCGTTTCTCCTTTACTTTAGTACATTGCATGGGAAACTGCTAGAATTAAGGTAGGGTTAGGGTTGAGGTTAGGGTTCTAAGTCGGGTTTTGGTTGGGGTTTTGGTTATGGAAGGGCCTATAGAACATTTTTCCATTCTTAAATTACAAAATTTCAAACATTTTTTTTCATGAATTTTTTTGAACACGTACCTGTTGATTTTTTCCCCATTAGTGTACTTAAGTGAAGGAGAACCCTAATTTCTATATCATCCTCTTCTCTTTAATTCTGACAGACGATCTGCCACAAAATCAACCCTTCCTCCAAACAGCTTTTTCAAAAATCGATCATGATCTCTTGAACTTCCGGCAAAACTGAAACAGGACTGTTCCAAATTGACGAGAGATGTCGTCTTCCAGATGGTCAAAGTGATGTGACGCATTGTGTTCATGTTGAGATGTATTGTTTTAAATCATAGAATGGATTAGCCGCGAGATTTGATTTGTGACTTATGTGCGTGCCGAATAGGATTTCTTTCAGCTTACACTCAGGATGTCTTTGATAAGGCAGCAATAAGTAATACATTATATACTTTATTGGTACACACCACTACCCCATAACCAACATCTTTACCCCCATAACCTCCAATATCATCTCAATAAGCTTTGTTCATATTTATCCACACTAATCTGTCTCGCTCCTCAAAAGGTCTACAATTAAGTGTTTGTCCCTCAAATAAATTTATTAAATCATAATAATTAGAAAAAAAATATTATGGATTAAAATCATATGTGTTATTTAACCCAACATTTTTAAACAAGACATCGGATTAGATTAAGAATGAATAACAATCGAAGAAATATATAATAATAACAATTAGTTTTGTCATGTCAATTTCGACAGAAACTGCCAAAATAAAAGTAATAAACCATTCAAGAATTCTTCAATGCCACAGTTTGTACTTTGCTATTTTTTTCCAATATGGTCAAAGAAAAAACTATTGATAATTTCGACCACTCTGATATAAAACCTACATAAATTTGAGTAAGAAAAAAAAAACTTAACAAATACGCAGATAATTAAGGATATAGACATACACATATGTTTGTCGGTTTAGAATTGCAGCCTGCAATTTGCTTCAGACTTCCGTCATCGATTGAAATTGACTCCAGCAGAACTCTTGTTGCCAGCAAGTGACATCCAAAAACATCGCTTTCAAACTCTGGATCTGCAACATCAACATACATGTTGTCAATGCTTATTGAAGTAGCATTACGAAACAATTGTAGCTGTCATCATTTAAAACATTTTCTAAACAATCTGAATTTGTTCATGACTGTTCTTCATAAAGAATAAACATGCAATCTGATAGTGATATATATATATACAATGTTATACATATATATGAACTAACATATCTGAACTGAAGATTGTGCTAATAATTTTTTATCAAATTAAGTAAACAGCTTTCTCATTAAATAATAATACTACCAATAATTATAATAATAATAATAATAGAAGCGCTTATTTGACCCTGCATAAATCCAGAAACATCCAAATTATTACAATATTACATTAAAAGCCTGAAAGCAGAGGTGCTGGGAGCTCATTCAGTCAGTTAACACAGTTAGGATTTCAACTTGTAAATAAATCAGATTGAAATGCACATACTCAAGTGGCTGGCATTATCTCTGATAATCTCTGCAGCCATGCTGTAACCAGTCAGCATTGGTCGCACCAAGTCCACGTGCTTCAACAGTGCCGACGCGTTGCCTTGGTACCAATGGCACGAACTCAACTGAGAGAACAAACCGTGGTGGATGAACTGAACAACTTCCATGTCCGACTCCGCACGCTCTTCCTCAAGGATTACAGAATGGTCACTTTCCGTAACCTTGGCAACCGTTATTGGGCCGTCGTCCAGCTTGAAGCCTACCGATATATCGTGGAAGTCCTACAAGAACAAGTATCCAATATATAATTATCCGAACAGACAAGCTAATATTAATATTCATAAATATGTGCCTGCAGCTCAGAGAGTAAATCATCAATCAAAGTTTAATATAGTATTATCAGCTAGAAGATCTTAGCTTTAAACGAGGCTTGATACTGGTATGAATTTACCAAATCCAACAAGCTTCATCATCATTCCATTCAACAGTGGAAAGCACAGAGATAATGCAGTTTTAATTCAACTAAATTGGATGTCATTACACAGTACTGACTATGGAAAGAATTAAACATTTAGATCATTTTTTCATTCTTAACTTCCCAAGGCAAACTGTTAGAATTATCTGATCTTATTCATAGATTGTCTATAAATAAGAAAGTCTTCAAAAACTTGGTGCTTTTATAAGATAATACCCAAATGAAATAATTTAATTATAATAATTATCATTGTCATAAGAAATTAAATTAATATAACTTCTAATTATAGTTACAATAGCTGTAGCCATTAAATCAACACGTTGTTGTTATTCAGCCACAGTTATGCTTACATTGCCGAAGGAAGGAAACTTTTTCTGTATGTCAAGCTCATCCAGCTGTTCCTCTGTCAGACCTTCACCTTGAGTATCGTATCGATACAAACTCGTCCGCTCGGCTTCTCTCTTCTCTCTCTCGGCAGACAGTTGTCGCCACACTGAGACGAACTGTCCAAGTACTGACTCCAGGACTTCCACAGTGGGCGCATCGAGGCTTGTCGACAGAATCGCTTCGTTGAATAAGTGCTGTAGTGTTGAGCTCCGTAGTCTGTATGCAACAAGTCCGGTAGAAAAAAATCAACGCAGAATACAATAACAGAAAGCAGGAACAGGAAGCTACAGGGAAGAATTCACCAAGTTTGCTTTCTATTCAAACTGATTTGCTTGAATGCTTTTGAAATAAGTACAAATATTGTAAAAATAAGATGTTGTGCAGTTCACTTTCATCTTGCATAACCACGAAACAATCATGATCTAATGTGAAATGTTTCTTATTCATAAACTGTAATCATTCTCTACTGTTAGCAAACTACTGCAGCCTTTGCATAACTCATTTCAATGGTTCAATTATGTTTCTAACTTATTTATTTAATCTTTAATTTCCAATTCCCATAAGAACCTTTGAATGAAAATAGGAACTTTGTGCAAGCATAGTTCCGCGTGCTGACATGCTAATCCCACGAATACCTGAAAACTATGATATGAGAACATGAGGTATCCTCTTGGCCTCCAGCACAAGTAATAGTCCAAATGTCATACACACAACTTCATATGCTTCAATGAACATTTTTCAATTTTTAAACAACCCATTATGCCATGCAACACATAGCTCAAATGGCAACGGAAACTTGAATCCGCGACCTCCGTCAGCACAGGCATGTGTGCTACTACTCTGCCATGTGGCACTCACATTGACACAAAACCTATTCCGGTGAATACCGGTACCATACCTGGAAGTAAATGATGCACTGGAGCTGATGGCTGATTTGTCTGACGAGGCGTCCAGCAGCTCCAAGCAGTGGACAAGTTGTTCTGAACAGTTGTTCCGTATGACATCCAAGGAAGACGGAAACTCAGCAACGGGAGTCGGAAACCTAATCAACGATGCTATCGTACGTTCAGGAGATAAGATCTGAAAAATAAAGAATAAATCAATTTCTTACAAACAATAAAAAGAATGATAAGAAAAGAATAAATAAACTGCAAAAACTAAACAAGCAACTAAACAAAGGTTATACAGAATATTTAGAATATTCCAGATGACAAAAATGGTAAATAAGTCAGCAGGTCAGTAGATCAGAGGTCACTAAGTATACATCTGAAGCTATCTTAAGTTCAATGTGCCAATATATTTTTACTGTATATTTTGTATAGTTGAGTCTACCTTATATGTTGATGAAAGAAAAATCATACACTCTGATGTGTCTGACCACTAACTAATCTCTAGAACAATTTGTCTGTATGAAGAATGCATGCTCAATGTCTCGTTCACTTTAACGTTGCATTACACATATAGTGAATTGCTACTGCTTAGGACACACAAGCAATTCGTGCTGACTGCTGTTTGCTTCATTTATTTTCTTTACCCATATTTGAACTGGTGCCAATGTATTTTTGGTGAAATTAAATGTATATATGTATCACTAGTATAAGCATTGCATCACCATTATCATCATAGGTGATATTAGCTTTATTCAAATGTATCACCACTTCTGTACAAAAGACAGAAGAAATGTGTCATACAGAGTACGTGCCAAGGACTTGGAAGAAGGCGTAAACGGAGCAATTGACGATATCAATGTCAGCAGATATTATTTATTTGTTTTAGTATATGCCAAATAATAATAGATGCCAAATGATGTCGATGAGAACAATAATAAATAAAATAAAACAATCTATAATAAATAACTTTACATAAGTGAATCAAAAATGTTACAAACAATAATTGTTAGAATTCTACCTGCTGTGATGAAAATGAATGCCACTTTGTCAGCTCAAACTTCGCACGCACAGCCTGCATCATCAGGTCCACACCAAAACAGACCTGAATAAAAAAAATACAATCATAAAATACATCATTAAAAAGTACACAGCACCTATAGAAAAAACGAATTACGACATAACTTGCTGCAGTGCAGATATGAAACAAGGAATGTTAAAAAGCAACGTTATGCATTGTCAAATAACAACAAGTCACACTAAACTGCAGCAAAAATCAATCAAATATTTGAAATTGATATTTGATGCGAAGGAGGAAATAAGAAAAAATAATAATTCATTTTGAGACCTACTAATCAAGA
The DNA here is from genome assembly GCA_034694885.1 of Buchholzia appendiculata. Taxonomy (NCBI): domain Eukaryota; kingdom Metazoa; phylum Annelida; class Clitellata; order Enchytraeida; family Enchytraeidae; genus Buchholzia; species Buchholzia appendiculata. The sequence continues at coordinate 3,674 of JAQFYQ010000196.1, read as the reverse complement.
TTACTCAATGCTCTAGGCATTGCAATAGTTTACAATAGTTTATAATCCGCACATATTCTCTTCGAATGCTGGAGAGGAAAAGCTCTTGAAGAACTTATTACCTGCATCAGAGCATCTGTAAAATTCGAAAGAAGGTCTTTGTAGAGACGGAATCGCTTCTCCAGATTTCTAACGAAGGCTGTCAACGACGAGACGTAAACTTTTGCATCACTGAGAGCGGCAAAACAATTCCGCTGCTCACGCTCAGTGAAAGCTGCAGATAAACGACTCGACAACTCTCGCGCTTTCGCTACGGCACCAAGACTGGACATAAACTGACGAACTTCTTTAAGCATCGTCAAGAACTGAAAGAAATAATATGAAACAGATACAAAGTAACAACATAGTACAACACATAATGAAATGCAAGATAAATCACACAAATTACAGTATTTGCAATAGAACAATAAATCACATGTTTTGCAATAAAAAGATAAATTGCACATATTTGCAATAGAAATACTCCCAGGCAATTTCTCAGTAATTTGGAATTAGCAAGAATTGAATTTGCCAAAAAATTGAAATACTGGCACAAAGATGGAAGACATGGCCACTAAAAGAGATTATTAAAGAGATTACTACTATTGTTGCAGTATAAAACATTCTGTAGATATCACTACACAGCTCAACACCTTTAGCATCTTAATGTACAACTTCAACATACCTTTTTTCATTAACTCCAAAGCCAAAACATCATGATGTCACCGTTTCAATGATGAACAAAACGAGAATCATCCAACACAAAATTTACAGAATTTCTCCTTAAAACCAATTGCATACCTGCAGGAAATATCCATGCATACCTAAAGGGAATCTGATCTGTACGGAACTAATAGCATACCTGCAGGGAATCTGATAAGCACGCAACTAATAGCATAACTGCAGTGAATCTGATAAGCACGCAACTAATAGCATACCTGCAGTGAATCTGATCTGTACGCAACTACTAGCATACCTGCAGTGAATCTGATCTGTACGCAACTCTTCCTGACATTCCACTGATGATTTCTTTAAGAGCGGCTTGGCGCTCAAGCAGATTCTGAATGATCGGATGACTGCAGTCCAAATCTTCACCGGTCTGAATTTCCGCATTCCACCTACGAATGTGCAGCTCCGTCTCAATCTGATTCATCTACACAGAATGCAACATCTTAGCTACTACAAACACCTACATTCAAACGTTCTATTGAAAGTAGAAATAGGAATTTACTAAACTAAGTAAACTAAAATATATATGATCAATAAATAGCAAACAATTCTGATCCTCAAAATATTATTAATTAATCTTGAAATATTATGCTGAAAGATTGGTTTATCTGTTAAAAATATTAAACAAAGCTCGAAATCTTTTTTTATACTGTCACAATTTTAATTTAGTATTGCAACTTTAAGAGAAATTGAGTGTTACATGGTGTTTCCTAACACAAATACTACTAATGCTAACAGCTTAACACTAATACAATATACTTCTAATGTATTCACTTACATTTGAAATCACTACCAAAATTAATGAAAGAGATTTAAATTAAAAAAATAAAACAAAAACAAAAACAATAATACACCATACATAGTACAAATGGATAAAAATAGAGTACAAAAAACAGTTCAAAGTACAACAGCAGTTCAAAAGGACAGTGCATAAGTACAAAGTACACATTTTACAGTTCAAAGTACAGTACAAAGTACAATAACAGTCAAAAATACAGCAAAAATAACAAAAACTGTTCACAATATATGCAATATAGTTACAGCAGAATAGGTCTTAGGAGACAAAACACAGCAGTTCAAAGAGCAAACTCTAAGAACAACAACAGCTTAAAGTTCAATATATCATGATTTACGAGACTAGCTTCAGCGCTGGACTCACCTCTTCTTCTGCGTATTTGAGTTTGATCTTAAGTCGCTCGTTTGGATCGACGGGTCCCTGTGGAGCGAGCAAGTGTAACTGAACTACACCCAAGTGAATCCACGCTGAGCCCAGCATCAACAAACTCCTCCAGAAAGTCTCACTGCCCCCAGACATGGACTCCGAATCCACCGCGCACATGATCCGCTCACAGTCTCGCACGCTTGCCACACAGTCCTGGAGATCCGCACGCCAGCTCGGCAACAAACAAGAGATCTCACTTTCCGGTAACTCTGTACTTCCTTGATCATTAAACGCTTTGTGCAAACTGTCAATGTTCAGCTGACTACAGAGAAAGGATTCTACTGCTGATTGCAACGTGTCGGGAAGATGTTCTATCACAGATTGAAGCAGGTGTCGCATTGTCAGAGTCAAGAACGCGAGATTGTGCAGCCTACAGAAGAAAATGTCATCATAGTAAGCGCATTAGATCAGCAATTCAGTCAACACGAGTTACATAATTACATTTCACACAACACTAACTTACTAAAAGAAAGCTGTGAATCTGAAAGTCATGCACAGAACCATATTATCTCAATGCATACCCAAAAGCTGATCAATAATGACAGAAGGCAGCAAGCAATTACAAATCCTAATGATTAAATCTTGGATGAAAAATTCAGTTGGCACATTCTACACTCCACTAGCAAGTGGTATTATCAACATAAGTGTGCTCCCTCTCCCTCTCAATTCCACATCACACAAATCTGCTCAGTAGTGTTGGGCTTTAGAATAGGCTCACCTTGTGCTCAACAAAGCAAGCAATTAGATCGTTCACATCACAAAGGGCATCAGCGTGTAAAACAGCATTTACTAAAAAAAAAATTTATGTTCGTATGCAATGCCTATGCTGTTCTGAAAAACTTACTTGCGGAGGGGACAGTTTGATAACATCCCACACACTTTAATTATTCATAATGCGAAATACGGCCAATGTCAGACTGGGCAATGATGATGATGATTTCATTAGTGCAGTCTAGAGGTGCCAGTTTTTCAATGCCTGAAAGGGCGATTAACATGTAAATATAGGCTGAAGAATACCAGCCAATTGTAAAGTATTTACAATAAATTAATTAAACACGGCTAAACGTTCATATAAAGAACTCACCTCTGATCCCAGTGTCGTGAACCAACCATAGAAGCATGCCTCCACAGCACACTTCCCAATGTGTTCAACAGATTCAGCTTCTCCGTACTCTCACCCAGTGACACACTGCTCGCTAACTGATATCCAGATCCGCCCGACACGTGCTGCAGGATGGAACCGTGCGAGTCGGCCAACATTCCAGAGACAAGGTAAGACAGACTCCACGAGAACATCGAGTCAGGACACTGAAATATATCACACATTGGGACTTCAGTACAGAATAACAAGAAGTAAAGGAAAAGCAATGTACACATAAAAGTTGACACAGATGTAAAAAATTCAAATATAAAAAAATAATAAGCAAATAAATATATGCATGCAATTATCATCAACGCTTAGCCTTATAGTCAACTATTCATTTTCGACTTAACTAATGTCCCTGATGGCTCATAAACACAACAATAAACATCAAAACACAGAATCGTCTAAATAACTATCAGTTGAACCTTACAAACACAAAAAAAGAAAAAAGTTGATATAGATGTAAAAAATTCAAATATAAAACAAATAATAAGCAAATAAATATATGCATGCAATTATCATCAACGCTTAGCCTTATAGTCAACTATTCATTTTCGACTT
>JAQFYQ010000195.1:0-19972 GCA_034694885.1 Buchholzia appendiculata | reverse complement strand
CTGCTTCTGTTTCTGTCTGTCTGTCTGTCTTTTCTTCTTTCCTCCCCTCTGTTTCTGTCTTTCTGTCTGTATTGTATCTCTCTCTCTCTCTCTCTCTCTCTCTCTCTATCTCTCTCTCTCTAAACGTGCAATTCTTGAAATCATAGTTCCGTATCTTTATTGACCAGTCATGTTTCAAAGAAAATGCCGACTTTAGAATATTTTTGCTATAATATAAGTCTTAAAAGATTCATAAATTCAGTCAAAGTGTATATCTTAGCATAGCCAGTATTCATCAATGTATAAATATATGCCTTATATCAGTAGTCATCAATGAATAAACATAGTATATTCAGTCCAACAATGGCAGCTAGCAAAAGCGGTAGTGCTTGACAATGAACACCTATGACCTTGCTGAGCGTGAAAAAGAAACTTCCCAACGTCATCACTCTAACAATGGACACGGCTAGAAAATCTTGAGGACGCCAAGCTAGTTCAGCTAGATCAGTCTCAATGGTGTGCTGGAGGTGCTAGTTCAGGCCTGCAGGCTGCTAACACCTACATGTTATTTTTGCTGGAATCTAGCGCTAAACTAAGAAGTCTGATACACCTGGTGCATGACACCGGTCGAAACGCTCAGCTAAATAAGGAACTTGCTGAGTTTTACAGCAATCATTGCTATAAGCATAAGCATTAAGGAAGTGAAGCAACGAATCATTGACTGGAATCCGTCAAAATACCACTACGATATATGTCGGTATGTAAAGTGACCACCTATCAGCAGGGACGTAGGTCATTGGCAGTTAGATACAAGCAAACCAGGTAGATTTCTTGCAGAAGAAAAAATAATCAATAGTATGCAGCGCCCGAATGGATTCTCAATCGTAATCTTACACTTTTAATATTAACCATCTTCAATATAGATCTTTTATTGTATTTTATTTTATTCATTCATTTATTGTAATTTCTCTACACGTTCATATTACACGTACACAGATCTATGCGCCAAGTTTAGGCCTACAGGGCAACAAAAGCACTATATGCAGCCATTCAGGTAAATACATTATAAATCACATTAGAAACGGAGAAATAAGCCAAAAAACTGTCAGATATATCACATTGTATATCAGCCGCAATGACTTACTAAATAATGCGTTATGTTGCAAAGAAAACAACATGTGGAATTCCCTTACCTTCTGTCATTGTTGTAGCGTCTCTGCAGGTCACGTGACGCTGTTGAGATTCGTTACAACGAGGAGAACATTGCGCATGCGCATTACAGCACGTGACTCTCTCATCCACCGCCGCCATCTTTGCACATCCGGTTGGTTGGCAGGGAGTAGGTCGCCCTTCTACACCTTTTAACAAGAGAAAATACAGAACAGCTGTTTAGCCTCTTACAGTTTGAGCTGATCAATCTGGTCGAATAACATGCCTGGCAGTGCATTTTTCAAGCGATTTTGATGGGAATATAATCACTTACAAATATAGTAACCGTCTTTGGCTGTATTTAAATATTATGCTGCGTACGATTAAAGACGGCGCCAGCAGCTGTTAAGCTGCTAAGCTGTAAGTAGCCAGTGCATTATTACGTCATAGCAAAAACGTAAAACCAACTCCATCATTCAAACGGTCGAATTATCAAAGGCGAATCATCGTATAGAGATTATCCCAAAGTAATGTCGGTAATTAAATTCATTTTCTTCAATCAAATACTGCATCCTCGATACATTGCATCGTTGTATCATCACTATGTAAATTGTGCTAAAGGTTTAATATAGAATTTGCAAGTCCTACTTTAGAAATTTAAGCCTATTATTCAAAGAAACAAATTCTCGTCATGCTATTCAGTGATGAAATAATAACTAATAATGTATTACTCACTTGACGTGCAACTGTTGACATTGAACTTTGACGCTTCTGCTCCGTCAAGAACTGGCAAATGCTCATGGCAGAAAGGTCTGGTGAACTTCGACACGAAGTTTGTACACTTTGGATAGCCACAGTGCTCAAAGATCATCGAAGGTATCCACTCCTTGGTGGACTCAATGTCAAGACGTGAAGGCGACATCTTAGATTCTTCCTGAAGTTTTTCTTCCGGTCGTATTTCGAATTGAGTGAATGAGCGCGAATCGTCCAGGACGCTACCGTTGACGCCAGTGACGTCACGCACTGGCTCGTAAGTGGGAAACAGCAAGTAGGAATGATCTGTACCGTTTGACGTCATCAGTCTCCTTTTCTCTTTCACGGATGAACCGTCTTCACTCACATCCAGAGATGCATTTATGACTAGATTCTCTCTTTCTGTTTGAACACCATGGTCTTCAGATCCGGTCCGGTTTTGCCCGGCTTCCAGTGCTGTTGCCGCCAGGTAGCACGCTGTACATTTCCAGCCGCACTCTCGAGTGCCAAAGTGATCACACGTGGAGTCACCTAGCAGCCCGTGACATTTCTGCACTGAGTACAACTGCTCAGCCAGCTCTTCGTCGCCGCTGTGCCGAATGCGATCGTCTGAAACACCGCAAACAGCTGCGGTGTTCCTAATACTGCCTTGACTAGACGCTTTCTCAACAATCAAAACTTCTTTGGGTGAAAATGAAACTTTTGCGTTGTTCGCAGATGGCCTGATCTCGGAGCCTATTGTAGCGCAAGTTTGTCCTCGTTCGTTTTTAATTCCAGTTTGACTAAAGGCTGGAATAAGATCTTTCCGCTGCTGAAGCTCATAGCGATCCTCCTGCCCAGAGAATTGACTTGGCTGCTCCTGACGGATCGGGTGGCAAGTTTGATTCGATGAAGAAGAAATGATTTTCTCATCGCACATCGGTCTGCCTGACGACCTAGAATGTTCATTTAGATGTTTAGACAAACAGAACGGACACTTTTCATGCAGAGAGTCTGATGATAGAGGTACGCACGCAGAAGAGACCGCTGATTGGATGACGGCTCGTCTACGATTAAAATATTTTTCATTTTTATGTGTTTCATCGCGCGTGCTAAAGGCTCCATATTGTCCGAAGATGAGATGACTTTCTTGAATGTTTTGTGACTGAATTTGTTCAAGTTTTTGACTAGACTTATCTTCTCCCTGGGTTGCAAGCCAGGCACGGTGTGAACGCGCCGAAGTTGAATGAGGTTTCTGTTCTTGCTTCGGCTGATTCCAGTTGGAACGATTATCATCTTGTAGCTTGTAGCAGCAGCATTGCTTGCCTTGGTGCGAACAATTTAAACGCTTCTCGTCGTAGTTCGTTGATCGTGTACAATTACGACACATTCTGCAACAATTTCAGAGTTTTTTATTATAAATTTATCGACAACACTACTAGCGGATATTACTTTTCGAATTCATAAACAGAATAAACGTGACTGTGAAATTCAATTTAACAGTTGTAATGCAACGTATGAAGTATTTATTTTTAGAAAAATCTATTTCGTTAGAACCGCAGTATCGGAACAAGATCCAAATTGAATAGAATATAAATTCAAATAATCTGAAAGCAGCCATAAAAGTATTTAAACTGTTAAAATTGATTTTAAAATTCTTAAATAGATTTTTCTCAAAATTGTGAAAATATTCAAATATTAGTCTCCCTCAGTAATAATGCTTTCGCTTACAGTTAAATCAGTTCATCTAGAATTTGGCGCTTGTCGTGACAAATTAAAATGCGGCGCTTTAAATAAATGAAATGAATTCAGACATTACACATTTCTAGCTAACGAAATTACAATGCAAAAATAGGAGAGACTGGACATCAGATTGAATAAAAACGCTGGATATTAAATTATATTATGTACAAACTATTAATATAATATTATTAAATAATATAAAATTAAATAGGTAGAATAGATAAATTATGCTAACAAAATAAATTGAATTGAATATATCTAGTTAGGGTAATTGACTAATAAAATCGTGGGAAAGGAGTTGGCGGCCAATACCTGATTTTCACGATGTTGTATCGAGTTGACTAGAAAGAGCTTCGAGATTCTACAATCCTTTTTGCTTTTGAATCAATTTCACTTATTTTAAAATTATTGTCTTCACGTTTCTAAATTCTGTGTAGAAATGAAATAATATGTTATTCTGTGTATGTATCTTAAAATACTCTCATCATCAGCAATGTTCCGGTGTCTTTGAGGCTTTGAGGATCTGCTGAGCGTTTATATACTGTACAAACCTATTTATATGCATGTGATACCGAAATAGGCAAGTTTTCTTGGCTCAGCTTATGACTATCAGTCGTAGGAGTGATTGACTAAGCGTTTACTCTGAAGTCATATATTTAGATCGTGGAAATTCCCTCACTATTCTAACGCCATAGACTCTGACGCTTATACTAGTTATTATCGTTTATTATGCCGCTCATACAACCGTCGCCTGTGAAGGGGAGAGGGGAGGTAGAGGCTCGAGCCCGGGGGGGGGTAGGAAAAGGGGGAGGTAGAGGTTCCACTGGACAGGGGAGGCTACGACCATCAATGAACCGCACTCGCGAACCAGAAACAGTTTCGCGATGGATCATGTTTCGTTTCTTTCAGGTTGTGAAACCTAAACCCCGGTAGAAAACGGAACCACTAGCGAAGCTGAGCGATGTTCAAATCCTTCAAGTGTTGATTCACATCAGCTACGACGTAGGAATTATCTCTGCAGCAGGTTGAAAGTTTTGCTACTGTATCAACTGTACTGTAATAAACTTGGACCGGAAGTGCTTTTAATGCCTAAGCGGAATCACTAATGTGAACTATTTTGTTCGCGGATTTCCGAGGAAGCTGTACGTAGGTCAGTGTGACCAGATTATAAGTAATTCGTGATTTCTACCCGGTTTAATCAAGGCTGTTACTAGATGGATACATTAATCATTCTTTTCTGAATTATTGCACATTCACACACAAGTAAATTAACCATGATAATCACAAATCTTCAAGGCTACTGAAGAAGACTGCTCTTATGCATCAGGCATAACTCGCTACAAAGTAAAAAATAAAAAAATAAAAAATAAAATAAAATAAAATAAAAAAGCAAACTCCACCAGACACCGAGAGTTAGCCATCCCAGTACTTTGACACTGCAATTTTAATCATAAATCCTCCGGGAACGCAGTACCGGGGGTATACAAAATAATAAAAAAAGTAAAACGGTTACATATAAATAAAAATAAAAGTAAAAAGTTTACGTATAAATAAAAATATTGAAGTAGTTCGCAAGAATAGTTTTGAAAAATTGTGGAAGAGATAAATAAAATAAAACAGTGCAAATGGCACAAGTAATAATTAACATACGAAGAATCAAAGTATTTCAACTAATACTACATGAATTATGTAGTTTGCAATAAAACTACTGAACATTCACGAGATAAAGTGTAATATTACATGACACTGAAGTACCACTCATCTCTATCGTCATCTTCGTTATTACCGACAACAGCAGCTATTAACCATATTATTAGCTATTCAAACCTTGTTATCTTCAGACAATTCTCGTGGCAACTGTCAGCACGGTAAAATTATGACAAGGACAGTCAAAGCCTCGTTTCAGAGAAACATCAAGTGTTTTATAACCGTTTAAAAGCACAAACTCTTGACTGACTCTTGATTACGATAATTGCTTTGTAGGCTATGCATGGCAATCCAACTTTTTATTACAATGTTTTTTTTCGTGCATACTCGTGTATTTTCATGCCTTTTTTTATCAATATTGATTATTTCCAAAAAAAATATTAAAATAATTTAACAGTCATAGCATATCACCAATATTAACGAAAATAATAATGATAACCTCTAACAATAATAACAATTGTGATTCTAGTCGTCCCTGACGCATTGCATCCTTTGATTTAATTTGTAAAGCCTCTGAGTCTATACAACCGAAGCTTAAAAATAATGATAACTATTAAACATTAATGACTAATATTGTTATTTCCATAACGAGTAAAATTCTCATTTTAATTTTGTATGTTATAAATTGTTGTTACTGTATATTAAACATTTCAAGTTAAAACAATAATCTTTGTGGGTAATTACTTTTATTGTTCAGGTATAACATACATGTACACATAATTTATACGACAAAAATTCGAACAAATTTTAGACAAAGCCCAAAATTTGATGATTCCAGGATCTCGCACTTCGGGTCTGTGGGATCAAACGAATAGCATCAGAATTGGAGGGTTTAAGAGCTAAAATTACTACCATGGCTTATTTTGGCATGGAGCAAACAATTTACTCTTCGTCTTCGGTAGATGTGAGCTCCAACTTTCAAAGTACACAGCTGAAGAAAGTGAATAATTGCTAGGGAGGGATTTCTTGGAGGGAAGTTTTGCTGTTGCTCTTGAAGCACTTTTAATATTATTATGCTATTCTTATATTGTTATTGTTTTTAATTAGCTTCAAATGTTTACTGTGGTGTGGACATTTTTCAGACAGAATTTGATTGGCGGAAGTTATTTTATGATCTCGTTATTCTTTGGAAAATGAATGTAATTGTGATGAAATTAGGAATATTTTGAATTATTGTTATGAGGGTATTAATTTTGGCTGCCGAGCGCTAATCTCCCTCTGTAGCCCTCATCCAGATGTTTTACCAGGTCTAACCGAGGCCAGTGTTCTAGGTAAATGCGTCAGTTTAATAACCTATTCTTTCAGTAGAGTGGCGAGGGGGCAGGGGGCAGTCGCCCCCGGGCGTCGGTGGATGGGGCCCCAAAATGCTCCCAATTTTTTGGGTGCGCAGCTGCCCCCCCCCCCCCCCCGCTCGTAACATTTTTTGGTGCACCGCTACCCCCCCCCCCCCGTTCGTAAACACTTTTAGGTGCTCCGCTGCCCCCCCCCCCTAGTTAAAAAGTTTAGTGCGATGGCGCTACCCTCCACCCGCTCGTAAAAAAAAAGTTTGGTGCCTCGCTACCCCCGCTCGCCAGGGGGGGCGCAAATTTGGGTGTTTTGTCCAGAGGCGCTGAGTCTTTTTAACTAGTGTATAGTATAATCTACTACTTAGTAACAGAGACGGCAGAACATACACAAACTAGTCCGATTTTATGACAGATAACACGTCTATCCTGGAAATCAATTCCGATGTGAACCCACACCAGAAGCAAACGATGCTTGGCTGACCGCGTGACTGATCGATCTACATGTAATTCTGTGGGAGGATACGTGACTAGGAAATTACCAGGATCTACAAATATAACGGATCACCTATAACTAGGTAAATATAACGGATAACCTATAACTAGGTAAGAAGACCAAAGTTCATCACATGAATAAACCCAGATACAAGCGTGATAAGATTATAAAGAGTGTGAAGGTAGCCAGATGTTTATGTGAATAGATAAGAAACATTTACTAATGAGTTAATAAACCAACGTACAGTTCAGTAGGCCGGTGAGCACGGGATTAGTGATAAGATGAAAACCATATGTGACGTGTGTTTTAATTTTTGGTTTCAGTTTTCATAGGAGGCGCCATTACATTATCATTTGGGGGTGGGGTAGCGGAGCATCAACATTTTTTTACGAGGGGGTAGCGGCGCGCGACGTCTTAAGTAAAAAAAATTGGGGCTTGGGCTGTAATTTTTTGGGACGAACAAGAATTTTTTCACAAAATTTGGGGGAGATAAACCTCCAAGCCCTGATACGCTATGTCAATTTGGACAAATGATATCTGTATTTTCTACACAGCGTATCTCTAAAGTGCTTAAAGCTGTTCTACAACTCAAGTTTGATCAAAATTAAAACTATTTAATTGTAAGATGTGATTTAGAAAATTTTGTTTCACTTTTATTACTGCTTTAATTTTGAATTTGGAAACAAAATTGATATATAATGATATATTCAGACATTTTCTATTATACTTTCGTAAATTTGACAAAACTGCTCTTTCTGTTTTCGTTTTCGTATTGAAATTGACTACATGTTGACATCTGTACTACAATACACAGCCCTAATGCTTTTGAGGCTGCCATACAATGTCAAAACTCTTAAATGACATGCCACCAGAAGATTACAACATGGCCGTACGATATCTCTGCCGTTTCTTTTGTATTCAACTTATGAATACCATTAGATTTTGTAAGATAAATTTTGCATCTTTTTTGCTGAGGTAGCTGAACAAGAGCAGATTCGCAGCGACCCTTCAAAATTACGAGACTTTTCACTTACAAAAATTGCAACGCAGAGTTCATGCGCTGATTAATTTTTTTATTGTGCGCTTATTTTGACTCGTTCATCTCGCGTGGCTTCTATTAATCAGAAGCGCTAACGTTGACATTGTGATGGAATCAATGATTTGGCTTGAAACTTCGCATTGAAAACAATCAATGACAAGTTTTCTAACTACTCTAAGATTTTAGGAAAGTGGGAAACACTTGATCAATTATGATGATGAAAAATTGTAAGCTATGGTTGAGCAGCAAGCAAAAATAATATTTTCTGATCTACAGTGAGGGGGGCGAGAATTCCAGTAAACGAATAAAAAGAGTAAAATTCAAAATCAGTCATACGGGTTTTAACGTTAAAAACAATGTATCTATTAAAAACAATTTCAATTCAATTTTTAACGTTAAAAACAATTTCCTATCTGAAATTTGGGGCTTTCCTGGCCCGAAAATCCGATACAGATGCATACATCACTATATATGCTCATCCAATGTAACAAGATATTGCTAAGCACTTATCGATGTGCGACTGTACAGAAAGACTTGAATGTTTCTCACATACGAGCATAATACTTCACCTACAGTATATTTGCTGCAGTCATTGGAACACAATGATGAACGCAACATATTAGTGAATTGAATAGACCCATATAATTCAAGCAATCATAACTCCAATAGCAATGCAAGATGAATCCCATTTCACTGAGATTGATCATGGTGGCATTCACATGAAGAATTAGCGAGAGACTCACTGAAAATATAGTCAATTAATGAAGGATAACAATAACTAAATAACAATAACTAATAAATTGAAACTGTGTCATTGTGTGAAATTAAAATCAATACTGATAACTAAACCGTTGAACCAAGTCCCAAAAATAACACAAAACTAAAATTGGTTAACAGCCTAACTGCAGTCTACAGTCTACAGTAACAATTACTGAGTAACTGAGCGAGTTACAACACACTCAAAATATTGTGCCATAATGCCATTATGGTGGCGGAGGTTGGCAAATGTTTTCTGATGAGTGGGGGGATGGTGGCGACGGTTAAAAAAATTCTGACGGGGAGGTGGCGACGGTCCAACAATTTTTTGACGAACGGGGGCCCGGGGGTGGCGCCGGTCAAAAAAATTGGACCGACCCCCTGGGTTCCTTCAAATACCGACCCCCTGGGTTTTTCCCAACCGAGGTGGGGGTCGTGACACCCGCCAGGGGGGTCGAACCCCCACCCCACCTCCGGCAAATCCCACTCTGGACCCCCCTCTCCCCGACAATTAATCCCACCCTGTGTGCGTGAATATCAATGATAAAGTTCTCATTGCGTTGCACACTGGTCTCAGCTTCAATATTCCTTATTAAATAATAAATGTGAAATAATAAATTTAGTCATTAATGCCTTGTTACACACACAAAGGTATGATCTTTAAGACAAAAATGTCTGTGATTATGCCTGTGTAATTTTCAGAAAATAAAACCCTTCAAACGAATTAAACTCCGAGAAAGCAGTGAGTGAATTTTCTGTTTGTAATATAAGAGCCTTAATATCTCTATCGCTGCCAGATAGAAGCATCATGGAGCTATATTTTGATGTATTGTAATATATTTTGTTGTAGTGTAATGTATTTTGTTGTAGTGTAATATATTTTGTTGTAGTGTAATATATTTTGTTGTAGTGTAATATATTGTGTTGTAGTGGCATGCCGTGCAATAGTAGTGTGCACATGTATCCTGGTTGTTTTTCCGTTACTTCGAGAACTTCATGAGGTGATCATTTGGCTAATTGAAGCTACAGGTTGTACTCTGCATCACTACATTTACGAAGTTCTCATATTTAATTGCTGTCAACTTTGACCGCAGTGAGACTCAATTGATTCCTCCCAAATGGAAATGACTTTCAATCGAAACAACCAACAAACTCTCTTTTTAGGCAAGGTCTTTTTAGTCGTGCTGATATTCAGTTTCACTTTCGTACATTCATTAATGATATTGCTTGCAGTAAATAAATTGAATCAGTTGTAAACTGAATATTTCGATATGTTAAGCTTACTTTATCGTAATGTAATTTTCTGCTTTCTGTTATTGCTTTGTGTCTGCTGACACTTGAGTTTGGCGAAATAAAGAATACGGTACCGTACATCGATCTTCGTTTTCGATGTACTTGATCGTTCAGTGGTTCTCAATCCACTACCTACGAAAAATTGCCCTTCATATACATTTCAAATGGCACTCTGGGCTGTGATTGCACGCAATCTTGACCCAGAACTGCTTTCCATCCGTGACCATAATTATGTGGCATTGCGTAAAAGCAGGACTTTACTCTGAAAAACAGAGTTTTATCGTGTAAGCAAAGCTTTACAAAGTGGCGAGGAATTTACTGCATAGGCAAGCTGAGTGTTATTGTAAACGGTATTGAACACCTGTTATTTTGTTGTGTTTTCTGGAAGCAGTGAGTCATTGTAACAATCTGTTTACCATAATAAGCATTGATAGCGTAAAGGAGTTTTGATTATATGATAAAACATTGTAAACTATTAATCGTTAATTAAGCTCTTATGCATCTGGATATATCGAATCCGGAACTTCACCGATTTAAAACAGCATAATGTCAGAATCGCTATTTGTTCTATCGAGGAAGCTACTGTACATAAATCAATGTTATTGACGACGAAATTGCACTATTACCACACTATAAAAGTAATCGGTTATGCCAGCAATGGAGGAAAGCTTCGTGTGTCTAGATTGTACACTTCACTGCTGAATTCAGAACATTATAATTTATGAGGAGTAATTTATATTATATTTATATTATTTATATGATTATATATTATTTATAATGATTCTTTATATATTCACTAATATTCATGTGCTATGTTTGAATATCTAGCGATTCTAGATTTGTCAATAGTTGCGAGTAGAAAAATCACATCTTCCTAATCACAATATTGTATCTTCTTTTAACATAAAGTTGGCTACGAGTGTTTGCACCTCTTCCTTATTTTTTCTTGATTTCTTGATTTCTTGATTTTTATTTTTTTCTTGCGTTGTTTCTTTTACTGTTTCTAGTCATTTTTCGTACAGATTACATATATCCTACATCCATGTTACTTGTCGTCATCTTTTCCCCCAAATACTTTCAAGATGGTTTACTCCACGATTTCTCCTCTGCATGTACCGGTATTGTATCATTGTAATCGTACTTTATGCCGCATTCTCCCACAATTCTATTGTCTAATTTACAAAATATATCGAAGAAAATCAATAACATTTGGTCGCGTCATAACTATGAAGCAAAGCACAGAGTTTTCACAGACTGTCCAGATTAATTGTTATTTATTCAGTGAACCTGTTGAACTCATTGAACTGTTGAACTATTATAGGCTACTAAGTGATATGACGTAAAGGTTTTACCATCGCACGACACGCCAACATCCTGATAGCAGCAATCCTTTTGTAAATCAACAGCAGCTGATTAGACGTTTGCGTTGTGTGCCAGTAGTATGCATTATTAGCGACGAAGTTATGCCATGTGTTTGTTATATGTGGGCTGCAGAATATCTCCTGTGGTCATAAACTGTGTCGATTGAGCTATGTTCATCACAATAGAATGTCACGACGTAGGACAACGACCACAAAGACACCGGGCAAATAGTCAAACCGTGAAATACTTGCGCAGTCCGTCAACGTTTAAGTTATTTAAATATTTGTAGAATATCGCTCATTGGTTCTGAATTTTTCCCCGAGTTCGAATATAATATGTAAATGTTTGGCTGCGAATATGTTCTGGTTTACGGAAAAGTTTGGAAGTGTGTGTGAGAGAGAGAGAGGGAGAGAGAGAGAGAGAGAGAGAGAGAGAGAGAGAGAGAGAGAGAGTTTATTACGACAATAACATACAATTCCAACATATAATGAAAAGATAGGAATAATTGAATAATTTGTAAAATATTAATTGGTATAATATGAAGTTGCATGACATTTGGCGCTGAACCTTCCATCCTCCCTCGGTAGGAGGATTTGCCGAGTCTCCAGTAGAAAGCTATTGGACTGTGTACGGCTTTGTTTGTCTTTGTCTGCAAGAGAACGAAACCATACGAAGGAAAAGAGTTTCGGCAAATTACAAGTATCGCTTCGCTAGAAGACGTGTGAATTCTAACGTTCGATCACTGAAAAAACTGTCGGAAAATAAGTCGAACTTTAAGCAGAGCCGTGTAATCAATGGAGAGCAATAGGGTGGTACGATCCTCTCCGACAAATTAGCATCCTCTGACAACTGCATATTTCGAAATCAAATTCATTAAACAGTCTCGCTAATCATATTTGCGCCCCTCCCCCCAAATATGATGCTCCTCCCCACCCACCCTGCTCTCTGAACACTGGTTATGACCCATGGACAAAACTATAATCAGCAGATGGTGTCAAGAAGTCATGTGCTGAAAACTCAATCTGCAAGAACTGACCCACTTAAGGACGTAAGCATGGCTGTATCTTCTGTATGGGTTTTCAGTATGTATCGATGTATGAAAGGATATCCGTTCGCATTTTTTTCAGAGGTGCTGAAAGCTGAAGCCGTGTGACGTCGCCAGCCCATAGATCTCAAATCTCTGGATCAAACGACTCCGCTCCGATCTAGAAACTGTTTCGAAGATGACTTCAAGCCATCGTTCTAGAAGAACCTCTGTACTGCGTCATTATCGTCCCTTTCACACCTCTTCTTAATCCCCAAAACGTCAGAACGGTCCCAAGACGCTCTCTAGAGTCTGCGGACGGAGTATACAGCATGCCCGTCGTCCAGCCCTAAGTCGAGGAGTTCAAAATACATACAGAGAAGAATTGATTTAATCTATCCACTTGGTAAAACTACTAGAACTTTAAATCGAATGAGATTGGAGCTTTTAAATTCAAAATGCAATTTTTATGAAGATACACTGTACGCAGCATTAAAACGGAAGCAACAACTCTTTAGCGAATCTTCAGCCTTCCAGTAAGACGATATAAAATTCACTGGCAACATACTTGGAGTAATGTATAGATTATTTACTCAATTGAGAAGTTGATCACCAATTTACTATAATTTGCTTTAAGTATAACACAGCAGTACATTGAACAACTTTAATGTAGGAGAGACCGGGGCTATATGTGACACGGGGCTTTAAGTTACAGGGCTATAACTTCCTAGGTATTACTATGGTAATCATCATGTGATATTCTGAGCATGCGCATTCAGGGTCTTCATACCTTAAATTAAAAAATTTGACTCTTACGTCATCCACTAAAGTTTATACGTGGTCAAATTTTCTAACTTTGAGGAGTATTTGAAGTGTAATTTGGGGTGAAAATGCTTGTAGTAGTGTATAACGTATTAAGGTTATTGTTGATTAAATGTAATATTTGTATGGGGCTATATGTTACAAGCATGTAACATATAGCACCTGCCTATTTTCATCTGTTTAATTTGTTATAAACGGGTATGATAACCAAGTTTAAAGTAATTTTCCGACAATAAGAGTTATTTTTTTATTAATAATTGCTATTAAAAGCACCACCAGGTAATGACTATTATGTCTGTCACAATTGCAATGACGACGAATAAGTTGAATTGAATTCGAGCAAGTTTGTTTTGATTGTGTTCAATGTCTCAAGTGGACTTAGTCAATGTCATGAGTGGACGTAATATAAGGGATAGCAGTGACTATTATTGTGTCGTAGCTAAAATAACTACGATTAAATTTTGAAATAAATTGCTGACTATATTTTACTGTGTTATGTGCATGCGTAACATATAGCACCACCCCCTGTAACAAGTTACCCCGCCATAGGGGTTACTTGTTGCAATCGATAGCATGTCATAATTTTCATTTTATTTAAAAAATGATTGAATACACAACTAATTTGATCTCTCTATATTGTAGCAGACTTCAAGTTCACAAGTTTCACCACTGGCAAGTTGTATATTAATTGGATGAAAGCTCTAGTCACAGTAATGAAACATAAAAAGAGTACAACATAAAGCCCCGATCTCCCCTACTGCTCTAGTGCAACTAGTACATTGAACAACTTCAACAACGGATGAGTCTTCTACTGAACAGATTCAATTTTCATTAAATCATTGTCGGATTAATTTATAATTATTTAATTATCTCGGCCAAGACATTAATTAAAGAAACAAACTGCAACCATACTATGAGTTATCTGGTCATGATTTATTTACTTGTGTAACCGAGCGTCTGATCTAATAAAGTATGCACTTTCGGGGGCAGACCCTCGTTATAAGCAGTGGATAGTAATTACTCTCTGCAAAAATAATACTATTATGAAAATGCACGAAATTAATGCGTTCTACGAAACTACATGTAGTATACCTGACAAAATATGTATATGTTCTCCGCCTATGCATGGGCTAAAGGAAAAGACCTTCAGTTCACAATTATTCTACTATACTCACAATACTCTGGACAGTGGACTATGATGCCCTTAGCTTTGCCGAGCTTTGCACACATTTTGATGTAAACTTTGCACAGACTGTCACTGACGACAATTTATGTTCAATTCAATTTGTGTAACATTCAGAGTTGGACGTGGGTCACTTTTTCGGACCCGACCCGACCCACTGAACAACCGACACGACCCGCGATTCACGCAAAAAATCCTGACCCGACCCGACCCACGGACTTTCTGACCAGACCGACCCCGACCCACGGACTTTCTGACCCGACCCGCGACACTTATAAAATAATATGAAACATTTCAGTCAGTTTTTTTCTGTGAAATTCAGAAGCAATAATATATTTTGTGTTTTATTCTAAACTTTTCATTATGATTCATTCTGATGCATATTATATAATAAATTGATTTGGGAATAATTTGTAAGGTGCACATAATTGTTTTACTCTTAGTCGTTATCCAAATAAAAGTTGTGCAAATACATACTAGGCCAATAAGTAATTGACAATGATATAAAATTGTGTGATGAAGGAAACCTTGGGAATCTTGAATAAAATTTAATATTACATATTGGTCTATTAGTCTAATTTTTTGTAATCTTATTACTTATAATTTAATTTTAATAAAACTGTGTCAATTTGATAAATTAGTGACTTAGTAATATAATTGTTGTACATATGAAAATCATCAGTGTACATATTTCTCTCGAAATTCAAGCTACAATGTATAAATTGTAAGCATTAGTACTTCAAGGGTATCTCAACATCAATAAAGTACGCCATGACAAGGTGAATAAAAATTTCACGGGTCAAGTCGGGTCAGGATTCTGTGACCGGACCCGACCCACGAACTCTCGGACCCGACCCACTGAAATCTGGACCCGACCCAACCTGCCAAATTTCCTAAAAATTCGGACCTGACCCGACCCGCGGGTCGACCCGACCCACGTCCAACTCTGGTTACATGTAAACACGGGAGCAAGGACCTGCCATGATGATATTTGAACCAGGTTTCAAATATCGTTTTCATAAAAGCATTGTTACCCACAGTCATTTAAGGCCGAACATTTTATATAAAATATGCATACAAAATAAATGCTCGTACTAGTGGTCCTATAGAAGTCGATCAGTTTGATTAAACTAATCGTTTTAAGCGTTTTCCAACTGGACCTTGACCTATTAATTTTCATTTTACTCTAACTCAAATTCACTTTTTTCACTGAAAACCTTAGCCTGAGGAGTTGATCTGTATAATTTTATTTCTGTACATGCTATGCTTGATACTGAGTAGATTTTATTTGAAAATTTTAAAACCTCGTTAATTCATGAAACATTCGCCGCATATTATTTTATATTTGAATCTTAAGCAGGAAGTGTAGTCTACCTCCGACGCCCACCCTCACACCTCCCGAGCTTTACCGGGGACCCGCGTGCAGTTAGCATATTATCATTGGTAACTTTTACAGGGTTGCATGTATGGTTTATTGGATTAAAGGTAGGGCTTATAGGGTTCAGCTAGGGTAAGGGTAATGGTCAGGGCAGCAATTAATTAATTTTGACTAGAGCTGTACTATTTCGTACAATAGCTGCGTGGCCAGTTTTCCAACTGCATGCGGGTCCCCGGGAAAGCCTCCCGGGGTCCGTAATAACGCAACACAGGGAACATTGGCGGGGCCGTAGTGACGCCATACCGTTCTTGTTTACCTACAATAGTTCATGCAAACCGCGACGTATCGCAGTTTTGGATGACTAAAAAAGCAATCGCCTACGATGCTTTTTCATTGGTATTTTTTCATCATGTTCTAGCGCCATTGCCACGTGCTCCGCCTTCTATTGTCCCCTTTGAAGGTATTTACTGTTGAACAAATTCAGTTTCAAAATTGATTTGTATGAGGAAGACTAGCTGGTAATATATGATCGTTAATCGCAGGAAAATGCAGATTCCAATGAACAATCAGAAAATAAATTAAAAATGTCTACTTAGGGGAATTGCCTGCTCTATTAAGTAACAACTTCGTGAATATACTTAGAATGCCATTAAATGCCATTAGAATGCCGCATAATCTGTGATGTCAACTTCCTTCATGATTGTTGAAGTATTTAGTTTTTATTTTAGGTCATATAATAACACTGATAATAAATTTATATTATTTTATTAATATATTATTAAAGGAATAATAACTTGACTTTTACATGCTTTGAATTTCATTTTAACGTTTTTTCTACTGTTGATATTAAAAATTATATAGAAATTACTTTTAACCATTTTATATTGACAAAGGGTTCAATTTAACTTCAGATTTGTTGTCTATGATCAATGGATTTATTCTGATTCTAATTTGAAGTAATTATTTGAAATAATTATAATCGAAATTCAGTTGCAATGATGGCATACAGGGGGAGGGGGCTCTATCCTAAGGGTGGAAGGGAGCGGCTGCTCCAAGTTTGAACTTGGGGGAATTATACTGCATTTAATCAAGTGCCTGGGGGAAGTCTATAGCTGAAAATAATGTTTTCTCGGGCATGCTCCAGCCACCCTGGGCGGTGGGGGATAGATGCCTCTGATGTGATAGGCCTATTGACTTTGATTTGAAACCATATTGAACATGATCGTTAATATTTGATCAGGCCACATCAGACTTGGCCTTCCTCTGGTTCTTTTATCGGACAATTTTACCAGACATTGAATTGATTATAACAATTATACTACTTTGTTATTGCATTGTGAGAAGCACATTACACCTAAATTTGAAAATTTTGATGATTTTCACACAACAATTTATGTTCGATTTTTGAATTCATCGGCCGTTGACACTTCCTGTGTAAAAGAGTCGCTGCGAATGTCTGTGCTGCTGCACAAAGTTAATAGTTAATCACAACAACAACTCTGAGATAGTGAAAAGTGAAAGCTGAATTCGTGTGATTCTTTCCAGACAGAAAGACAAGGACAATAAGGAAGGGGATCAGGCTCTCTCGTTGTTAAGCATTTAGTTTATCCAAGAGTCATAATTACCTTCAAGATGATGGCGAAACCTCAGGTAAAAATGTGCTGTCCAGTAAAACAAACAAAATATTTGTGCAACTGAACTGTGGTTGAACGCTGTAATGTAATTGATTAAGCTTTAAATGCTCCTCGTAGAATCATAAGAAAACGCGTGATGATGTTTTTTTAAAGTGGAGGCCGCAATGTTTGATACCATTGTGTATACATGGTTGCGTACGGCCGTATTCGATCAGTGATTATTAAGTTCCAAAACTTAAACAAGTCCTGAGTTTTTCAGCTTAAGTTCGCGTCTTGTTAAATTGTATTATACTTGCTCATTGAAGACAATTATTTTTTCCACAGTAAGTGTGATTGAATTTTTGCAACATCAACAAATTAATGAAACCATCCTACGCATTCGAACGGTTTTAAATGGCTGTGACTAGTTGTAACTGGTTGTAACTGATTGTAACTGTATGCACTGATTATGCATTGAACTGTATGCATTAAGTTGTGTTTAATGAGTTTATTGCAGGTTTTTTATCAAACTGATACAGTAATGTCCCCAATCGTTCTAAATTAGACAATTAGCCAACGCTGCACTTCGAATGATATCGCTCACACTTGTTCAAACTTTAAATTATCTACTTACAAGCGGTTCTTGACGGTGACTTTTATATCTATTATGAGAAATCGGCGACGCTTAATGTCACATAATATTCTTTGAGATTTTCAGGGCCTCTTTTCTAGGGATAGTTGGAGCGACTGATCCAAGTTTGAGTTTTGGAGAACGTTTACACAAGATTGATTCAAATACCAGGTGGGGGGGGGGTGTAGACAATTGTGTTGTCTTGTCTTGTCCATACGGAGGATAAGACCCTGGGGAATTTTAAACTATAATCGGTAATGTTGTGCAGTATAGACTCACGAAACCGACTAAGTAATTATCGTGCTTACGAGGTAACGAGATGAGCGCACCCCGTGTCATGTTAGGTCATGTTAGGTCATGTTAGGTCATGTTAGGTCATGTTAGGTCATGTTAGGTCATGTTAGGTCATGTTAGGTGAGAGTGCCGTGACAAAAGTTTCCAAAGCAGACGGGCGTCATATATTTCTTTGTCACAGTATGACGAGAAAAACAATTATGTATAGTAGTACGGTAATTTGACATAATAGTGTTGTTATGATCGAAAGTTGAAATAGTCATCTGAATTTAGTAGGCCTTCATTAGCTTGTGCAAGTACGCATTTATAAGTCTATCCAGGATGAATTTCGATACGAAAATTGACCGAATCGCAAACAATTAGCCGAACACTTTTCGTGCAAACTGACTTCTCTTTCGAAATTGTCAATTAATATCAATCGAAGCGCAACACCAACGAAACGAACTTCTCAAACAAATGAAGAAATGCGGTTTCAATTTTAACCGGTGCAACACCGGAACTTCGTTCTTATCACCAACAATTCATTCGGTTTCAGGCCGACACCGGAACGAGGCGCGGAACAACGCCAAATAAAGTCCAGGTGGAAAAGCTGACAGAATAAAATATCGACAACTTATCTTCAATGATACGCTCGATAGAACCTCGAGAATTTCAAAAGGAACCGGGTTCATAAACATATTAAACGTTACAATTATTGACTTGTTAATCTTCGCGTTTAATTGTACTCATTTCAAGCTACTTTTAAAGTTTGCCTTTCTGATCTAATTCTTCAATCCTATCTGGTCTTTTTCTGATTAAAATCATTGTGTGAGATTTTTGATTGTTTGCTTTCATGTTTTAGTCCAGGCTTTTGGTAAACACAGCTGATGTGAAACCTCCGTTTAAGGCATATTGCATTGTCTATAAGTTGCGTTTGGTGTTATTATTTAGTTCTGTCACGGCTTCTCTTGATCAATACGGTACTTGCATTATTGAGTTATTTGGTTCCGCATTGTTCTGCACAGACAAGCTTCACATTGCACCTAGAGCTCACAACTAACAACAGGGAAGTATGCGCAGCCCAGCATGCAACATCCTGCATGCAAAATAGAGTAACGTGAAACCGTTAATCGTCTTTGAAAGCTCAAAACAAACATATCATTCTGTAATAAATTAGCGTAGTATCATGGAAAGTAACGAGTTCTTACGATCAGGCTATGTTGCGATAGTAAACGCCGTTGAATCATATCACGCTTTCCTATTTGCACAGAATTTGAGCAACACAAAAAATCGAAATTCTTACATCCTCTTCCATTTCAGTTTTCGTGAAAACAGAAGTCATGCACATTATGTCGCGTTAACTTTTTTGAAAAATAATATTATTTGTATGGCTTTATTTTAGAAGCTTTTTTCGATCAAACAAAACTCAATGCATTTCGAATTAATGGTCAGTTCTTGATTAATCTTTGAATAATCGTTCATGTTTATCATTAATAAGAAAAGGCTCTT
>JAQFYQ010000194.1:0-19976 GCA_034694885.1 Buchholzia appendiculata | reverse complement strand
AGCATGGATTCAATCATGATCCACTAGAGCATGGATTCAATCATGATCCACTAGAGCATGGATTCAATCATGATCCACTAGAGCATGGATTCAATCATGATCCAGTAATGTACGGACTGAATTAAGATTCATTAGTGAGCAGATTGAATCACGGTCTGTTAATGCACGAATCCAATCATCATGCATTAAAGTGAGGATTCGATCATAGTCCATTAGTGCAAGAATTCAATCCTGGCCAATTAGTGCATGAATTGAATCACGATTAATTAGTGCAACGATCAATCGCAGTACGTTAGTGCGCGGTTTAATCACATAAATCGTAGAGCAAACATCCATAGGCACAGACTTTCACCGTAACAACGCAAGCAAGAACTTCTTAACATTTAAACGTCTGACTTTGCGATTTATTGTATCTTAATTTTACAATTAATAACATCATAATAAATCATGCCACACCCCAGTCACGTGACATAAAATCATTTGCTACGCTGCCTTTTGAAGCAATAAATGTTCTACAAGTAAGAAGTTAAGGAATACGAAACTGTGGCTAATTTGTGTGATGCAGAACGTCCTCGCACTAATCAGTGTAAATCATAGTAGAATCGGCTTGCAAAGAAATGCTTAATATGAACTCAGTGACTTTCGATACCTAGTAATATTAATTAATTAATGAACAGCAGTTTATAATTGAACTAAACATTACGCAAAACAAATACAAATAAGTAATTAATTTGTATATCCATCACTAAATTTATTTAAATTAAAAATAGGCATTAATTTTATTCTTACAGACCACTACAAAGATAGATTTATATGACGGACATAAAATCAGCAGAATTAATTAAATATCCATCAGTCAGCTCTTTTTATCGGGCAAAATTAATTTCATCAACCATTAAAAACTATAAAAAATCAATTGTTTCAATAACAAAAATAGGCTTATCATAAAATACATGCTCATCATCGAGTGCTTGCCGGGACACAGTACACTAGCTATAGATATCTACTAAACGTTAGGGAAATCACAGTACACTAGCTATAGATATCTACTCAACGTTAGGGCAATCACAGTACACTAGCTTTAGATATCCGTCAAAAATTAGAGCATTACTCGTAAGTATTAAACGCTTTAAGCTTTAGACGCATGATACGAACATGAAATGAACATGATGATACACCACGAGAAGCCTCACAAAAAATATATATACGTATATACAATTTCTGGCATAAAATACTGCACATATCTACAATCATCAAATCTGAGTGCATTCAAATGATATAAGCACGTCTTATATAAAAAATCATACATTCAACAATACACAACATGCAATCGTTCTATGAATATAAATGATTCATTGAATAATGCATCGCTAAACTGCTCGTGTTAATCAGAGTAGAAAAAGTAGATACGACGCAGAAGGTAAACAGAAGGTGGTTTAACATTGTATGGGATACAGTCATTTGGTCAAACAATCAAATGTCTTGCGATGATTATAAATAAATGTAAAGCCATGCCGAATTCCACAAGAAATCTAAAATGACATCCTGGCAACGACGAAAAGCATAATGTATCGAAAGAGTGACTTGAAGCTAATATGATTAAAGTATTTACTTTCACACAAAAGTATAATATTGCGCTTGATGACAGGCAACAGCATTAATTCAATGTATGCATGTATTTAATGCATAGATACAGTGAGCCAATTAACAGTAATTTTGTGCGATTTTAACAAACTCATAATGTTGTAACGAAATTAAATAACAAAGCAACTTCTGTACCAATTTCTGAGGCACAATTTTGACACTGACCAGTATTCCAGTGTATCAATCCAGTGTTTCAACAATTAACCAACTTACGTTCCACACAGTAGAAAGTAGTTCCAACAAAAACAAAAAGCAGCTGTAGAAATAAAAGTACATAGATTTGCTTGCACAACACGTACATGCACAATATGCACCTGCACATGAACATGCACAGCATGCTAAAAAACAAACGAATGAATTTGAGAGATTATGTAAAAATTACCGGACGAAATCAGTCATCAACATACATCACATATTACCTGTACGACGACGTACCTCTTTCACTGTAATACTGCCGCAACTTAACGCTTCAGTCAACGAATAAAACCCAAGAAGAGATGTTAACAAAACATGATATCTAAAAAAAACAAGCTCAATATTTAATATGCAAACGTTTTCAAACGAGCACGAGCAGTAAATCTAATAACATTTCAACACTCGTACGTTGTGCGTTGTACTTGACGCCGCTGTTCGAGTACAAACACAACACGTACATTGTAACACACATTGCACCGGGCATTGGATTATTTCTTGAAAATGCCTAACAAAATGCACGAATCTTCTTCATATAAATAACAATGCAAAATAACCTTGCTAC
Organism: Buchholzia appendiculata; assembly: GCA_034694885.1. Classification (NCBI taxonomy): domain Eukaryota; kingdom Metazoa; phylum Annelida; class Clitellata; order Enchytraeida; family Enchytraeidae; genus Buchholzia; species Buchholzia appendiculata. The sequence continues at coordinate 17,575 of JAQFYQ010000194.1, read as the reverse complement.
ACGTGCACGCAAGAAAGAAAGTTCACTATTCACATCGTGTAAACAATACATACATCAGTACCAAATACGTAGTACGCAAGGTTACAATAACATATCAAAGTCACGTCACGGTATGAAATGCTTGAATATCAGTCAGAAATCAAGTAATCTATATATATATTTATACACTTGGTCCAGGCAACGATCGCTTCGGCATAAAAAATTTACAAATTTCATACAAATATTATTACAATCATTAATTAAATAAAGCTAATGTCATGAAGAATTACTCCAAAAGAATCAATGCCATGATTCGCATTACGAAATCGGTATCAACAAGTTTGCTATGCAACAGTCCTTTAACATTCTTTAACACATTTCTACTAAAACATTTCTCTTATCTCATCTCTGCACCACATCTTGAAAACTTTCGACAACTACAATTTTATCCAACATTACTTAGTCATAAATTCAGCCGACTGTACACAACGGCCGATGTAGTTCAGATTTACCAAGTGCATGATAAAATAATGTTTAATCGGTATACAAGATTTGAACACCGACATTAAATATTACTCACCCCTGCTACTCGAAGTGCATGTGTCCAGGGGGCAGGGTGGGAAGAAATGGTTAGAATAAACAATAAAAAGAGTACAGTGAATGTCAACTACGTGAATATAATTGAACAAAAAACAGCCATATGCCATGTTAGTTGCATCAGTACATTTTAACTGCATATATATTATAATTGTACATTGTACAACTCTTTCATAGAAAACTATATACTTTTATAAAAAAAACTAGCTCAAACTACCCTTTCATTAAAAAACTGTATGGCCAATGCACCAACTTGTTAGTACTGTGGTCAATGGCATAAATTACGTCACCAGTAATCACTTGATCAAGGATAGAAAACCTAAAGCATGCCTCCATGACATCATGACAACTGTTGTCTGATAACAGTCTACAACATTTCTGTCGCTTCATGATACAGTAACTCACTTCCACTACGCTTTACTTCGCCTGCGTCAACGTTATAGTTGTTACGAAAGCATTGATATCTCCTCATTTGGCATTGATATCTCCTCATATCTCACCGTATTGGCACAATGAACCAGCTTGGTAGAGTAACTATCAACTATTTGAGCACTCTGGTTTCTCGCCATCCACACACAATGTCCCGCTACATGCTTCATGCTGATGATTGGCTCGGTTTGGATGGTCGCCACATCCCAGCCGGTCCCCACAAGCTCGACATATATCCGTTTTCACGACCTACCGAAAAAAATAAAAAATAAAAAATTAGTAACCTACAGATAGACGTAGGAATATTCCAGGAAATTATCAACGTTATCAGTGAGAGAAATCAAGAATCATGCAATAAAGAAAATTGACCATGAAACTGTAAAATAACTTATTTATTTAAAAGACATTTCAAAACTGATTCTTGCCATAAGGTAAATAAAACTTAAACATAACATATGTAAAGAATACTCAAACTAAACACGACTCAATGTGTCCCTTGAAACTTTACTATAACATCTTGTAGCTCACGTTTGAACATCCTTGTGCCTATGTGTACTGCTGGAGCTTGTTATCTATCCGAGCCTCAGATTGGCAAGGCACGGCCCATAATGATGCATACATGGAGATGAAATGCATATACAGGCATGTTCAAATAGAGTAATATCAGTACTATTTCAGTAGTTTAATCACATCTTCAACTGAATGTACTTGACTTAATAAGAACCATGGTCTATAATTAACCTAGTCTTATAGCGTTGAACAATAATAAGAAAATCTGTTACCATTACAAGAAACAGATTAACTTGCATCACCTAATAACACCTGTCGCCCTGCCCTTGTTACTGGATCCATGATGGTTGACATTGAATGCAAATAAAGTATTAAGATGACAAGACAATAAGACTGGAAGAAAGCATCAAGACTAGAAGAAAGCATCAAGAAGGAAGCATCAAGAAGAAAGCGAGATGCTACCTGTCTGTGTACGTCCTTGTGGGACGCGAGCCGTTCAAGAGAAGTAAACCCAGCGTCGCAGGTTTCACAGACGTACGGACGAGGCTCAACGTGAGAGATGATATGTTTCTAATTAAGCAAAGTAATGCAAACAACTCTAGTATATCATGTCAACACTATCATCATCGTCATCATCACCTTCTTCAATTCTTCATCATCATTGATATCACTTGATGCTTTACCAAGAGGGTACCTGCCACTGTTATCCAGTTAACCGGCAGCTGAGTGTGCTATGTAATCGAACATTTCAGTTCAACTCGATAACATTACAATGCTTATTCTGTAATGACATCCTATTAATATCTGGAGCACTTATCGATAGCTGGGTCTGACCAGAGAAACAGGAAAATGCTAAAATAGTTGATCATTGATCAAAGTCGGTCCTTCGAGTCAATAGTGTGACGGGCTAGGTCAAACGAGATAAATCTAAAACAGTTAAAAGATATTGAACACAATGAATTACATTAACACATAGGATACAATATATATTCTTAACTTAAAATCACACAATCTCATTTGAAAATTGATGACCATTAACATGGGCGCCGGAGCCTGTTGACATACACGGCATTTGCTGTGCCACTTATTAATTGTATAGCTTTTAGCCATGCCACTTTCAAGCCTGAATAATTATTTTAAATATGATTTTTAATTGCAAGAAATTTGACCGTGCCACTTTGAAATACGTTCAGGCGCCTAAGCGACCCAATCAAAATTCTTCTACAGCAAAGTCAAACATAGTCATACCTGAAAGGCTAAGAGATCAGTAAGGATCAGTCCACACAGCTGACAGACGAGATCCAGTTGACTACGATTGGTCTGTGCAACTGATGACGTAACCACGGCAACAGCAGTCTGGCACTCTACTTTCCTACTTCCTGCAGTCACTGTACAGGGAAAACTGTTGGCTGTGCGAGTGCCTTGAAGATCAGTCAGTGCTTGGTGAGAGCCATTCATCCTTTCTTCCATCACTCTTTCTTCATCTTCTTGTTGCAGGACGCTCGTCTTCTTATCTCCTCGTTGCATGTCTGTGCTCACAATTTCACGTTGATCCATAGCTGAGTATGCAACTGTTGCTTCTCTACCATCTTGCACGAAAGTCGTGTTTCCATTCCGTAAAGCACTCCGATCTTTTTCCAGTAAAATACTCCCTTCTTTTTCCAGAAAAATACTCCCTCCTTTTTCCAGTAAAATACTCCCTTCTTTTTCCAGTAAAGTCTTCTCATCATCTTGCCATACTATCATGTCTGACGCCAATTTTCCTACACCATTCTGCAACACTGAACTAGTTTCTTGTAAAGACTTATGTGGACTTGTGCATCTTGTTTCTGGCCTGGCCTTGCAACTCTCTTCCGTTCTCACAATGTTCCGTTCTTGACAATCACTTTGAATCTCAGAAGAACCCGATCTCCGAAACAATTCGACATCAGATGGAGAATCAAAGCACGTTTCCTTGGTCGACTTCGCAATTCCTTCCGATGACTGGTGAACGGGCGAATCCAATCGCTCGGCTTGCGCTTTCACCGCATGCATCCACATCGTACCAGGAGCAACACCACTGTCCATCACCTCCTCCTTGCCAACTAACGATGTTGCTTCATTGTTTAGATCCTTCCTATCACATCTGCCGTGGATATCGTCTTTGCATCGACCCATGGCATCAGAATTGTTGTGGATAGCCATCACCTGTTTCCTTGTTCTTAAATCATCACCTGAATGTTGAGCATCATCAGACGACTTTAGCCTAATCGTGTCCGAGCCATTCACATCCATTCTTGTGTACGCCTGAGATAGCTGAAAAGAATTCTTCTGCTCTGTGAACGGCTCGATGCATTCACTACTGCAGTCTTTCTCTGTATCAACATTCTCGTCCACAATTAGTATTGATTCTGCATAATCATCATCTTCCTCGTTTTCAACTTTATCATCATTGCCATCATAATCATCAACATCGTCATCATAATCTCTTCTTATATCCTCTTCAATAACCTCCTCTTCCTCGTCATCGTTCTCCTCTTCATTCCCGCTGTCGGGCGACTGTTTCCTCCGACACTCTACTCTTGATATGTGCGACTTGGAGCGGAGATGCTTTGCGAGGTGGCCCTGGATGCGGAAAGCCGTCCCACACTCGTCACACTTGAAAGGTCGCGGATCGACGACGTTGTGTAAGACGAGTGCCGAGCGCACGACGGCTTTGTGCAGCGATGTGTGACGCGCCGACTTGAGGTGTCGCTCTAGCATCGGCCGACTCGGGAACGACATCTTGCATGTGTCGCATCTACAGTGAACAAAAACAGCATGAATATTTGTTTCATATAAAAGTAGAATTTGTAACTCAATACAGAAAAAGGGGTCATGTCCAATCAATACATTTTCTGAACTCCTAATTCATAGTTTTTGTTTATTAAGGACAGCAGATTCTAATTAGTATACGCAGACGTGTCCGGGCCAAACTTGTACACATAGGTTCTTAAAAAAACAATCGCAACAGCTAAACCCTTAAAATGAAAAAGAAGCTGCAATTGCGAGAGTGAAACATTTGATTGTTATACCTACATTTGACAAATTCAATAATAAAATATGTGATCGGTAAAACAAAAACACAAAAGTCAAGACAAATGTCTTGCATGCATCATTGAAAGCATTAAAGAGTTAGCAGTAAACCAATAAAAAATATATTATACATACTTTTTATACGGACTATGATAAACTTAAATCGAACTTTGACAAGTGTTAATACAAACACACAATTAAATGAAATAAATATGTTATTATTTGAAGCTCTTGCCATTTCCAACTCTATCGTTCACCTATCTGTGTATGTTGAGGAGATGGCGATACAACGATCGAGTCATAATTTCCATAACAATAATAATAACTAACTACATTTCACAATAGTTAACAACAATAGTTAACAAAAAAGGACAATAAGTTTAAGAAAAACAGAAACGATTGTATTCGAAGAGCAGTTGACCGTATACACACGAGATGAAAGAACAACAAGCAACCAATACCTGAATGGATGCTCCAAGTAATGAATGTTCTTGTGCAGCGTGAGAAGATGAGGTTTAGTGAAACTCTTCTTACAGACGGGACACACAAACTTTCCGTCGACCCGTTCCTCCTCCGAGCCGACGTCGACTCGTCCTGGAACCGGCTGCATCTCCGGGAGAAGTGTCCGGCCGGCAAGACTGCTTGGAACTTTATCCGTGCTCTCCGAGGCCAACTCTTGTTTTCCAGTCAGAACCTCAGAAGGAGGTGATAACAGACTACCACATGAACTGAATACTAGTTCTCTCGACGGTGAAACGGAACTTGTCGTGGCAGAGAACGCGGCAATGGTGGACATAGGCGATGCGTCAGTGTTGGAACTAATCACAGTCATAGTATGAGTCGGAGAAGGACAACCCAGCAGCGTTACAGATGCAGAGTTTAGCGAGCGAGCTTGGTGAGGTACATCATGTTCATTCTGCTGTCCACCTTGAAGTGGCTCGAGATGATGTATCGGCACTACACTAAGCATCTGATCCACACCACAGGAATCCGTCGACGTTTGATCTTTGATGACAGAATCTCTTCTCAAACTCGACTCACTTCCACACGTATCTACCGACGTCAAACCTGGATTTGACGCAATATTTGTTCGCATGTCTACACGTTCGCAAGCGTCAACAGAGTCGTCACCATTCAACGTGGAAGAAATCATCGCAGCGGTTGTAGGTACAGATTGAAAAGATGACTCGGAAAATCTGGACAGATAATCTTTCGTAGGCTTGAATGATTCAGAACTAGTGAATAACGAAGTAGTTACAACCTTTTTACCTTCAGAATCTTCGTCTCCTCCAATCGGTCGCGGGGATTTCAACCGTTGAGCATGCAGAGGTCGACCACTGACCTCGCTTGTTTCATGCATGATCCCAATGCCGAATGTTAAATTAGACGAGCTACAAGAGGACGAATATTGTCTTGGTAGAAGACCAGCGCTCATCAGCACACCGATACGACTTGCACCCTCGTTCATGCCGCCAGGTACGCCCCCATGACCGCTCGTATTACGACAGTTTGACATCTCTGCGGGTGAAATAGCCGACAGCGCTTCATTCCTACAACTGCGAGGTTCGTCGAAACGTAAAAACGGCAACTTTGACGAATTTGCAGGACTTGTCTTTTGGTCAGAACTATTCCCATCTCTACTGATAGATTTGGGAAAAGGATTCGCCAAGTTTTGTAAAGAAGTGGGAAACGGATTTTGATTAGAAACAGAATATTCTGGCAGGTTAGCTGACGAAGAAAGATTGTAAACAATTGCAAGTGAAGAAGGCTTATGATCAAAAGTCGCCGGAGATAAAGAGTAAAGATGAGAAAATTCGCTTGAATTCATGACACTACATCTTACTGCATCTCCAGCCAAGCGTGATTTGTCAATGCCAGCGACAGCGCTCGACAGCGGAGGCTGTGCACTTGTACCATCATCAGATACACGACTAGTATCTAGATCTATGTACGTCAGTCCCTTTGGCACACCCGAGCAAATCGTAGCATTCTCATCAGCCGAGTCACTACCTCGACTTACGACGAATTTAATCAGCTGGTCTCCGATGGAAAACAGACGAGGCACGAATGCGGACAAGTTTGAGCAGTTCTGATCCACTGTGCCGTGCCACGGAGCACTCTTCGAAAGGTCGAGCAAACTGGCCGCAGCTTCGGAATCCACCAGAGAGCTTTCCATTCTCATGCAGCTTCCGTATCGCTGAGTGTGACAATCCTGGGAAGAGCTGTCACCACCGAGCTCCGTGCAATCCATTGCGGAATTCGTCGACTCGCTACGGTCCATGCTCGGCGAGGCGGAGTCGGTTTCCATGGAGAGCGAAAAGCTGTCCACATCCGTCGACGTCTGCTGGGACTCGAGAGATCCGTTCCCGGACTGGAGGATGTTCCTCATCCCTCCTTCACTTCCCACCTTGGGGGTTCCCCTGACTTCCCTCGAAGTCACATCGCTGCACGGAGACGTACTGCCCGTGCACATTCGGTAGTGTGCCTTGGATTTGATATGCTTGCTTAGGTTACCCTTTGTCTTGAAACCAAAGTCGCACGTCTGGCAGTAGTGAGGGCGGATGTCCGTATGCGTCTGGATGTGCTTGCGAAGCATGCTCGGCTTACGGCAGCGCATTCCGCACAGATTGCACACGTATCGCCCGGCCCCGCGGCCACGCACGTACACGTACGACTCGGCCGAGCGATGGCCGCCCGGAAATATCTTACGCAGTTTCTCGCTCCTGCTCCCGACGTCGACTTCGATGGCAACTTGTCGCTGCATCGACTTTCCGTCATGGTGTCGATGAGTCTTTGTGTCCTTGACGAATCCGTCGTCAGGACAATAACTCAGTGCACTGTGCATCCGGCCCGAATCCTCATGACGGCTTGCTGTATCCTGTTCCTGGTCTTCGCCAACCTCCTGGCTAGATGACAAACTCTCTTCAGAATTCACGTCGAATCTGGATCCCGATTTAAATCCTTGTTGTGCTACTTGATGCAAGTGCATTCTGTCTTGTAAAGGCGAAGTCTCCTCTGACTTGGCAGACTTTACAACACAACCGGACACAGAAGATCCACCGTCCTCAACAAACTCCACTGGATGTCTACTTCCCACCTGCTCGCTAGCTCCACTGCAATGTCGACTGATCGAAGCATCTTCTGATAGGCACTTGGCTACAGGAACGGTCGCCGACTTAACTATAAGTCTTCTGTATATCAATTCTTTTATAGCCGTTCGTTCAGACTCGCCGTTATGCGGAGGTTTCCGAGTAGAGGAACCGTCACGAGCAGAAATCAACTCATTGTTGTCATCTACAGGGTGTTCAGGAACAGTGCAGCCTGGTATAGGGTGCTCTGCAACTGTGCGACCATCATACCTTGACGACTGAGCCTGCATCTTGAGAGCTTCGCTGATTTCATGGCTCGCAGAGTTATGCACTACTGAACGTAGCTGTTGATGTCCGCCTGAAGTCTTACAATAAATGCTACTAGTCGGTGATTCGTCTGGTTTAGCAAGCTTTGCTGAAATCTCTGCAGAAATGTTGCATTCGTTCTTCGGCAGCTCGACTGCACTGGCCGAAACTACAGTAAAACTGTCTCTGGATGATGAAATACTGTCCAGCTGCCGTGCAGCAACAACAGCGGACTTCGTTTCGGATGAAATGTGTTCTGTGTACAAGTTGATCGCAGGAGAAACCTTCGACAAAGTTGACCTCCGGAGTGCATCGTCGCGTTGGGATAGATCAGACGCAACAGTCTGCGGCGCATCGACACTAAAGCAGAACCTGGTTTCCGATTCTGCTTGCGCATCGACTGAATCTCTCTTCACTTGACCACCTAGAACCGATGGCACAGGCGATGATATGCAGACAGTAGAACGACTTTTCGGCTCGTCTTGAACAACAGAAGAATTTCTATCCGATTTCGAATCGTCCATCGTTTTTGTGGCACTACTCTTGCGGTAGCTCCAGTAGCTGGAATGAGTGACAATGCCGTTCACGCTTTCCTTGCTACAGGCCGTCACGTCGTTCGACTCGTTACTCCGTCGTTGCGATGTACGGTAGAGTGCCAGGAACTGACCGGGAAGCAATTCTTCCGGATCTCTAGACTGCACAGCCGGCAGGGTCCACTTGGAATACACTGACTCGACGCTCTTGTCACGTACGATCTCGGGATTCGGCCGCGCGGAGAGCTCTCTCACTCCAGTAGAGAAAGTAACGTGAGTGTGAGACGTGACACGTGGAAGCAGGTGTCCCAGAAGGAGAAGGGCTGCACTCACATGATCGTCCTTCATCCTATATTCACCTGCGACCAACATGTCTTCTTTTTCCGTCGATATCAATTCAGAGACAACGTTGGAGATATTACTCGGTATGATCAGCTTTGTGCGCACATATCGTGCAGTATCTTGCACGCGTGATGCAGGATTGCCAAATGAAAGAGAACAGTTCTCAAACAACTCCAGTCCAATATTTGTAGGAATGCAGTAAATAGGTTGTGGCTTGCGACTATCGTTCAATGCTCCGATACTTGCGAGTATAGTATTTCTATGATCTGACGAATCTGTGAGGTTTACATTAGACGAACTGCGAATTGCTGACAAGCTTAGTTTTTGATCAGCTAAAGTCGTTGCAGTGGATAGAGGCGTCATGTCTTTAATCGTAGCTAAACCTTCATTTTCAACAGTATCCATTTTTCCATCATTCCTAACCGGCACAAACTTTTCAGCCGACACCAAACCGATCAAACTTTTCAACTCTTCTCCATCCACAATCGCCTGAGTTGCAGCCGAATCCTTCGACTCCCCGCCGTCTTCAACTCTCGTACCGAACGCTGTACCGCGGCCCAGTTCTGTCAACTTGCGACGTTTCTTCAACGGCACGGCTGCATCGTACGACTGAGACCTCTGGAAAGGATCGGTCACCCCGGCAGCAGTCTGAGAAGCCAGTGAAGCTGCTGCCGACATGTTGTTACCGACAGTTGTTGGGTCCGTGGCATCGAATTCGTGTGGAACATGTTCGATTGTGCTCATGGAACGCTTCATAAGGAGTCGTCCCTGAAGCTTCAGTTTCCACAGCGCCAGGGACTCGCGTTGAGTCAATTCGGTGGTCTTACCAACACTCGCTGCCAGTGACGAGGCAGACGTAGGTACCGACTCGTTTCCAGACTCATTTCCGGCTGACCTGGCGTTGGAATTGAGTTCACTTGCAGTCATGCTTACATCGATCACGCTGTGATCCGGAGCTTCATCAAAATGTACATTTGAATCAACGCTCATGCCGATGATCTTATCTGTATTTACAATAGATTGCACTGCAACTACAGCCGACGACGTTGCCGATGGTTTCGGTCGATTCTTTGAACCTTTCGGTCGACCTCGCTTAACAGGTTGCTGTTGCCGATGACAACCAGATACTGAAGGTAGTACGGGTTTAATGCAGGAACTCAAGTCAGATGACATCACGCGATAATCACCTACTTCTCTGCCTCCGTCCACCTTCAAACTCTCATCATGCTCGATTGGAGCAGAAAAAGCTCCGCTGGATGCCGAAGAAGAATTACAAATCCTACTGTTGTTCACAATCAGAAAAGACATCGTTGGATTCTGAGCAGTACCAGCAGCAGCAGCAGCTTGCAAGTTGCTTGACATGGTAACCATTCCGGGATTATAAGCGGAACCAAGAATCGAAGGTTGCGACTTTGGAGCATCCTCAACAGTCGACTTGAAGAGCATCGCGGTCGATTCAGAGGACAATGACCTTGTAACGGGAAGATAGAACATTGGGATTGCACTGGGATATCTCGTCTGGTCAGAGCGATGGAGCACCTCCAGGTTATCCGCCAATTGTTCCGGCACAACCGGATTCGGTTTCAACAAGGACAGAACGGCAGACCGCGAGCTGCTTTCCACTGGCATCACAGCAGGAGGTGACATGGAAGCCAAGCACTTTCCGTGCGATACAACAGGCAAAACTGAAGTCTCCGACGCAACAGAGCCCAGATGTGGTGGCATCCTTGACCGAAGTTCACCCGACTCGTGCGACAACATCAGCATGCCTTGCTGAGACGGGGGCGAAGTCAATGTAATACGCGCAGGTAACGAGAGAGGAACCGACTGAACGGGAACCGTCTCTGAAGAACGCTGAACAGTCATCGACACGGTTACTGGAGTCAAAAGAGATGCGCCGTCAAGTGAACTAAGAGAATGTTCAGCGGCGGACTGATGAATAAGACCCAACTTTGGACGTCTCTGCGCTCCCTTCCCATCACCTACATTCGTTACCCGGTCATCTTCTCTGCTAACAAAACTCAAGTTTCCACAACTGTATTGCATCAGATTCCCTGCAACACCGACGTTCCTCACAAAGTTAATACCTTCTTCTACGGCACGACTGGTTTCCACTTCGGCCGATTTACTCTGGAATCTGATCTTTCTTATTCGAGAAGCTTCTGATATCAAGCGATTATTTTCACCGACATGATCGCCTGCGGATGTGCGACAGATGGCTGAACTAAACGTTCCGGCTACCTGACAAGCCTCTTGCCCGCCAACGTTGTGACCTGCTGAACTAACAACAACCGAACAACTAGTCGTTGGAATCAAGTTAAGCGTTGATCTTTCGAGCAAGCTCAACCGCTGCTGAATAGAAACATCGGACGATCGAACTGGTAGCATATGTGTATTCAGGTTGTCTTCCACGTCATCAGCATACCATCCTTTTCCGGACAAACCCGTGGACGGCGTACTCAACGAATGTGTCACGTGACGAGTGCGCGAGACCTTGCTCGAAGGAGGCTCAGCTGGCACGCTGAACGAGTGAGATATCCTCCGGGGCGAATGCGAGCTGTTCTGGTTGCTTGCATACGGTCGAGGCACGTCCAAGAACCGCTTCACACTCGTGTTGTCACGAACGCTATCACTGCACGCAGGTTTAAGCAGTTGGCTTCTACCGTATAACGCACCGGCTGAACTCACGTTGACATCGCCAGATTTGTTCTCTGCGCACAATAACTTGGTAGCGTCCTGCTTCTGGTCATTCTTGCCAATCATCTTCAGCGCGCCACCTTCGCTCTGCCGCGAGACTTCCCCGGTAGGATCGGTCAGAACAATGGTTGGAATACTTGGTGTCAACGATGTCGTCCTGAGCAACTGCTTCGCTCCTGCGTTCCGTTCGTCACTGTTCCTTAGATGAGACGGTAATGCAGAGAGAACTTTGACATCGCTAGTTTTCGCCTGCTGATCCGCACTCGAATTGTTCTGCTGTCGCAGCAGTCGTTTCGTACGCGGTCGATTGGCCATAGGAGTGTCGAGCAGGGTGGCGTTACGAGAGATGAGCTCAGTGATTCGGCGCTCTATGGCTTCCTTCGTGATCGAACTGCGATCGAGCGGCGGGAGACCGGAGTTACGGGATTCAGCCGTATCGTCATTCGGAGTATCGTTAAAGCTCAAAGATTTTGACAACGGGTTTGCTCCACCAGATGGCCTGCCTTCGGAGAGCAGATCATCATCCATTGACCTTGCAAACAGTTTACCGCTGGACTTGGTGTTATCGCGATACCTGCTCGATAGTTTCTTACCTTCCACATCGACATTAGTTCGGACTGAAAGTCGTTCAGAATCAACTGAAGCCGGAATATTTATAGCCGAGAAACGTCTGCCATCGACGAGTGAAAGGTCTTCTCCTCTGGAGCCGGCCGTGGACAATGCAGGCCAGCCGCCAGACACATCAGCTGATACAGAAGAGAACAGAGCAAGTGTGGAAGCTGTGTTTCCCACAACTCCTGCTATCGCGCCACGATCTCTCGACTCTGTCATCTGCTGCATCGCGTCACGTTCATCGTTCACACTCGCTCGCATGCACGACTCGTTTGTCTGACACTCAGACTGATGTACAACGGGCTGCAGAACGACTTGTTCCCTATCCACTTTCTCGATGGCGTAAAGCGAGCCGTCCTGCAACTGCACGAAGCTCTTGGAACCGACCTTCGTCATCTCCGTGATTCGTCGCAGGTCCAGAGCCGACTGATCGGACACGAGTCCCTCGAGCGCTGATCGGTTATTGGCCTGAGGAAAGACGCTCAGTTTCTCACTGCTCGGAGCTCCGTATTCCGACTGAATGTTTCTTTGATACTCCACTCTCTGCTGATTGATCGAAGGATCTATGCAACCTGTGCGTGGAGCAAAACTTCGCGAAGTTTCACTCGGCTCAGGAGCCAATCGCATCGTCTCTAAAGAAACGTTCCGCGCGACCTCGCCGTACGCTCGAGTTTGTACGTTCACGACACTGGCGTAATCTGCAGAAGAACGTTCTTCTGCGCCGCATTGCCGCTGATCTGTGCCCAGGCACGGGACAACTTGACTGCCATCGAATCCTCCGCCTCCACCATCGGAACAAGACAGATGATCACTTTCATCTTCCATCTCTTCCTCATCGTTGTCCCCGCCTCGCATCACGGCGTCACAGGGACCGATCTGACGGTGGCACGGGTCAGAAAGGTCTTCTGTCGATCCTTCCGTGGAGCTGTTGAGCTTCGTGAGGTGAGCACGAGACTTGCAGTGCTTGTACAGGTTGCTCTTCGTCTTGAACCTGAATAGAGTACAGCACAGAACATGAGTCACATCATAGGGCTATTCAATCACTGTGCAGCAACAAAACAGCACAGAACATCAGTCACATCATAGGGCTATTCAATCACTGTGCAGCAACAAAACAGCACCTCTGAAAGTCAGGTGAAGGAACATAATGGCATACGCAAAGGTAAGGTAACATATGAACACAAACACAACACAATGTGCCGTGTCAAAGCGCTGCTTAACTACTTTGTGCACAGACAATGTTATGTAGATCTATTTAATGAACAGCGCACTACTACAAACTGCAACATTATCATGTACGAAATGTGTCCACAGTAACATTGAGTTAGTGAATTAACTGCAGATCTATAATAGGCCCGTGTTTCTACAGATTGATTGTAAAAGAAATGTAGTTATCACAGATAAGTTGTAGTGATAATAATCACTGAATGACCTGTCATTAACACGGACCTCAAGTCATATTTTATTTCATCGTGCGAAATATCATCACTCTGTGTTGTTTAGAGCGTGAATATACTTGAATCAATATATTCTACTTTCTGATCTCCTTCTTATTCTTTTGACAAAAACATAACATGATGCGACATGAGAGTCTACAGCATTAAAGAAGCATAGGCAAAGCATCAACATCGACTTAATTTAAAATCATCTTCATTATCTTACCTTGTAGCTCTAACCTAAATTCAAATATTCAAAGTTATATTTGACAGTATTTCGCAAAGTTATATTTGACAGTACATCGCAAGATATGCCTTACTGTTTGTTAAAATCAGTCAAGGTTTCAACTGCAGTCTACCAACTAAAATCTACACAATGTGAAGACTTACTCCAAGCCGCACTTTGAGCACGGATACGGTCGTTCCCCTGTATGCGCTCGAATGTGTTTCTGAAGCACCGAAGGTTTCGCGCATGCACGACTGCAGTACGGGCACACGTGTCGTCCCGCGACCTTCCTGTCCTCGTTCTCTCGCTCATCCACGTGCCTCCCGTCTTCGCCCGTCCTCACACCAATATCAGAAGAGCTAGTCGTGACTGGACAAGGTGCAATCGCTTGAAATCCTTGACTTAGCCTCACAGCTGCATCCCCAGCAGCCAGTGTACGCGTTTGACCTGGCCCACCTTCAGCTGTACTGTAAGACGGAACGGACAGCAGCTGCTGTACGACTATCTGCTGATTATACGGCACCTGAATTAATTGCACATTCTGCTGCTGAAACATGCCGGGGTTTTCTAAACGAAACAGCTGCCTTGGTTGCTGCTGCTGCTGCTGTTGCTGCACAGAGTCATTTACGTCACTGTTTAACAGTGACTGCTGCTGCAGCTGCTGCTCATGTACTGCTGGCATTTGATGCAGCTGTTGGAACTTCAAGTACTGCTGCTGCTGTGCTTGCTGCAGCTGCTGAACCGGTTGATTGGGAGACTGCTGCATCAGCACAGGCTGCCTCTCATACAGCTGCAGACCTCCCTGCTGAGATGCAAAGTGAAGCTGCTGGAACTGCTGCTGTTTCTGCTGCTGCAGTTGTTGCTGCTGGATTTGCAGCTGCTGCTGTTGCTGCTGCTGCAACTGCTGCTGGTGCCACTGTGAAACAAAAGATGCCACAGAATTACCTCCAGCAGCTGTAATCGCAACCATATGCTGAACAGCACTAGGTGCAACTGAAAAACTAACAGAAGAACAATAGGACGACGATACTTTTCCATCGTCCGACAGTTTAACCGTTGGAGCAATGGACGCTACAATCCTTGCAGTGTTCAACCCCACGGAATCCACCTTTCTATTGTTATCATACCCGATGTTCAACTCCCTAGACGACTTTTGTGGCTCTATATAATGCCCCTCCTGCCTACCTAGAATCAACTTATTCCCACCGGATGCAAAGTCATTGCCTGGCTGTCCACAGAGCGGTGATCTTCTTTCCGACGATGATCCAGAAGAAGAATGAATAAGCGCTTTCTTTTTCCAGTGACCACCTTCCCCCAACGTTCCACTATCGCGACCCGATGCGTTGCATTTATTCTGGGGTATAGATGGAGATTGATTTGGCAGAGTTTTAGATGGGAGACACGTATTCGAGTACGGCGCTGTACTGTCTGATCTAAAACTGGCATATTGTAGTGTAGACTGGCCACCAGTCACCTCAGTTCTAGCGGGGCCAGCTTCCGAGCCAACAACACGTGCATGACTCATTACGCCAGATGCATGCGCGACTTTCGCACTAGACGTATTGTTAGAACTCCCTGGTGCAACGACAACAGCTTCATCTCCTTCGAGTGACAGCCGTGTGCTCGGATTTGTAGCAACTAGACCGACGCGCGGACTGGCATCGATCAACCGCGGCTCGTTCACCGCCAATAAGTCCGACACTTGAGCAGCCCTGATCAGAGCGTCGATCGATATGTTACCGGATTTGAATTCCTTCCCAGTCTGAGAAAGTAGGAGTTCATGCACAGGAACTAATCCAAACACACGATTCACAGAAGTAGGATCAGTCAACAGTCCAGGCGTGGACCTTGTCTCCACGGCCAGCGGAAAGAGTATCGTGGGTGTTAGCAACTTCTGAGAGACGAACGGCAGATGATCATTCGTTCGAAGAAGTTTGGTCGGAGGTGAAACATCATTTTCGGAACATCCTGCAGAAAACAAAATCAATCCACAATCAGCGTCATTCATTTCATTTGTGCTATACTATTGTACGGAGTTCTATAATTAAATTACAACTACTACTATACCTGTATCGATTACTGTTAAATACCTAAGTCTTTGGATGACACTACGAATAAATTTACTTTAACAAATATCCGTAAAGCATAAATCCTACAAAAAGCGTTGACTTCCTTTGAATCATCATCAATCATGGTTGTCGAGGGAACTTTCGACAAGTCAACGAACCTAATTCTAGGTTCCTAATCATAAACATCCAATCATCCTTGTCAACTTTATCTGCAGACTGTCATCGCTGTCATACTTTACGTCACAGTTAATATAATTATTTTACATTTACCATTATTACTGTTATTTATTTATTTATCAACTTATTATTGTTGTTTATCTTCGATGACTCACAGCACAGGTCGAATTACACGGATATTCTTAAGATAAACCTGCTGGCTGGGGGCGGGGCAACAGTTCGTCACGAGGTCAAAATACTCACAAACTACCTAATCAATTAATTATCCCTCCAATTAATTATCCTAATTATCTCATCTGCAATAATACGTAATATAATAATAAAAATAAGCATTAAAAACATTGTTAATTAATTACAGCCCAGCAGTTCATTGTTGATAGGGATTTCTATTATTTTACTTTTTCGTCTTTTCAATTAAATATTAAAATTAAATCATTAAAATTTGTAAAGGTGAGTGATTAAGATTTATTTGAAAGTTATAAATGCGATGTAATTATTTTACTGATTAGAAACTGACGTAAAAATGTAGAGGATTAACAGAACTACTTCTTCTCGACGCACTGATACAACTCTGTTACTACTGAGTACACGACGTTCCGAGTAAATCTGCCACTGACGGGGAAGAAATGAAAATAGACTCGTCCACAAAATACTAGCTGTTTTGAATTGACACAATTATGACAACGAATGTGAAAAAATTATTCATCTCGAATAAATAAATGCTTAAAATAGTTAAATAATTGTGATCGTGAGATTTTAAAAGGTTAAATAAACATTATTCCTTAACCCGATCGCCCCTCTTCTCCTTCCAAATTGGACTATTCCTAAGACCTGTGGCGATTGAAATGTCAGGCAGTCGGGAATAAGCCATGGTCTAAAAATAGCACAGCGGCCAAGTATAATACGCTCTCAATAGACGAGGAACTACTTTTTCTCCATGCAATAATAATTCATCCAGACAAAATATTCTACAAGCATTGGCATTATAACATGGAGGCTTACAGTACTGTAATCATACTGGAGTCGGTATTATCAGTATCGCGCATGGTTTAAAGCAGGAAATATATTCTATTATTTGTTGACAGGCCAAATACAAGACGCACAGCTGGCAATATTGTACACAATCAAAATGTTCAATGTTGCATTAATAGCATTTTATCATTCCATCAAGCTAAACAAAACTGGATTGACAACATCTTGTAATTGCTAAATAAGCTTGCCTACAGTCTCTGGATAACAATCACGGATCAATGGGATGTGTTCAGCTTTGCAAGTTCAGCTTCCATGTGTGTTTTTTGGCACAGCTTTCATACAAATTGAGAGAGCGGTAGCTGCAGTTTTTCCAGATAGTGGTGTGCGTTGTAGTTACAGTAGTTCTTGGACAAGTGAAATGCACGAATCGGTATACGAACGATTCCTTAATTTACAAATATTTAGTTAGCGAGAACTCTTTTATTATACAATAAACAAACAGTGCAGCAATAGCAAACCAACAGACGTTAAGTCTGGAATAACGAGT
>JAQFYQ010000193.1:0-19985 GCA_034694885.1 Buchholzia appendiculata | reverse complement strand
GAACCGTGAGTTGTGGAGAAAATGGATGCCAAGGACCTGCCTTAGGGCAGAGCACTAATGATGATGATGATGATGACATACAGTACATTTCTTATATGAATGTCTTGCAGTACATTTCTTATATGAACGTCTTACACATTTGCATATTGTCTTGTTCCTTCACATTGGTTTGTGTGTCTGCAGTTGATCCCACACTGCCCGGTGTGCAGTCCGACGGATGAGTTGGCCATCATGAAGCCGGACATCGTGTTCTTTGGAGAGAGTCTTCCGGACGAGTTCCATGATCAGATGGACAAGGACAAGGAGGAGTGCGACCTTCTCATCGTCATCGGCTCTTCACTCAAAGTCCGACCAGTTGCACTTATACCTAGTAAGTTTGACCTGTTGCACTTATACCTAGTATTGTGCCCTGTTGCACTTATACCTAGTAAGTGTAGTGTTGCACTCATACCTAGTAAGTGAGCCGTGTTGCACTTATACCTAGTAAGTGCGTCCTATTGCACTTATACCTAATAAGTGTAGTGTTGCACTCATACCTATTAAGTGTAGTGTTGTTCTTATACCTAGTAAGTGTAGTGTTGCACTTATACCTAGTAAGTGTAGTGTTGCACTTATACCTAGTAAGTGTAGTGTTGTTCTTATAAGTGTAGTGTGTTGCACTTATACGTAGTAAGTGCAGTTAGTGCACCCTGTTGCACTCATAGCCTGTAAGTGAGATGTGTTTCTCTCATAGCCAGTAAATGTGCCATGTTGCTGTCGTACTGAGTATGTGATAATATTGATGACTGAAAGTGGTCTTGCTTGTGCGCACTATGTCGTTATTTTTTTTCTGAAGCAGCAAAGTATCAAAATTAAAGTTATTTGGCTTGCTATGTAAAATGTCATGATGTGTGTGATTTGTGTGTGCAATTACTGGCCTGTGATATCTACCGTTCTCTGCATCGCTTCACTTTTCCTCATTACACATTTCTGTTGAATTGCATGACGATATTCATTAAAGTTGTTAATGTATTATTACTATGTCCATTGTCCATGACAAATTATGGCAAATTTTTCGTCTATAATTTTATTCACTTCGATATTGACATTCAATCAAATGCTTTTGCTGTTGAACCTTGCATTTGTTATGCTTTAAAAAATGTATTAGGAATATATTTAGAGAAATGTTCTGTTTGTTAGATTCCCTACCGGCTCACGTTCCCCAGGTTCTGATCAACAGAGAGCCGCTTCATGAACTCAACTTTGACGTTGAACTTCTCGGCGACTGCGACGTCGTCGTGAACGAGCTTTGTCACCTGCTCGGCGAGGATTGGCTGACCCTCTGCAGCACAAAGACACCATCCAATCAGATCACAGCTGACGACCTACCTCCCAGTGAGTCGGACAGACACGAAGAGGGCGAACAGAAAACAGACGGAAAAGAAAATGGAAAAGAAAGTGGTAATGAGAGACGTGAACTTCACATGGACTCTGCACATTCGGAGAACAGTTCATCAGCAGCAGATGTTAAGGCACCATCCGTTTCAGATTGTAGTCCAGCGGTAAAGGACGAAGGTACATCTAATTTCTCGAAGAGTGCGAAGCCAGAAGAGCCCGCCTTGCTTCAGCAATCGGATGTCTTACCTAATCCAGAGAGAGAAAATGTTGTGCCGGAGGAATGTGTCGAGCAGATGAACGGATGTCGCTCTGTGAATCCTTGCTGTGATTCAGACTCGATACAGAAGCACGAGGACTCCCCGTGTGCCGCCATGTCTGGAGACGCTTCGTCTGGTGTGTTGGATAAGAAGCCTAATGAAATTGCCTTGTTAGCTGAAGGAGGCGATGCACGGGGGAACGGCGCTGTGAAGGTAGAGACGTCTGTGTCGAGTGATGATGTTACTGGAGAGAAGCTGGGGAACAGCCGGCGTGCATTGAAAGCTTGGAGCGAACCTAGCATTGCTTCGTACTTACAAGGTATGCACTTGCTTTACTTTCCAGATAGATGGCGCATCATAAAAGCATTATAGATTTGAAGTTGTTATCAGAAAAATTGTTAACATGTAAAAAAAACAATAAGAATGTAAGTCCATGGACATTGGCATTACATGGTGTTGCTCATTTGCTTGTTATGTGCTTGAAAGAATAACCATCAAAGTTGGTCCATTGGTATGGCAAACAAGCAAATTATTTATATTTTTTATATATAGATAATTTTTCTATGTTGTTATTTTAAACACGTTGGCCATGTTTATATCGTTATTATAGATCTTTGATTGCACTGGGTCAGATGTTATTCCTGGCATGGACCAGCAACATTTCAATGACATCTAATTCTTGAAGAACTGAAAATCATAAGTTCAATCTGGTATAGTTTAGATTGGTGCGATACATTTTAGATTAGTATGAAGTAATTCGATCAAGACGATATGCTTTATTAGTCGGGGATCAGGTCAGGAGGATGCACTGGAATGAAAATGTTTCCTACGATTGAATAGATCATGAACGACGTTCCAACTGCATTTTCTATTGTAGTCGAGTAAAAATAGTACCAGTACATCGCATTTCAAATAGTCTGTTATGATTCTTATTTTGAGAAACCCATCGATGTTTGTATTGAAATGTATGACTGTAGGATCTTCTTGTATCTAATGATGTCGCTGTGCAGTTGTGCTTAACCTTGAATTTTTGCTGATGCAGTGAAAGGTTCCTAGTAACATTATTCTCCTTTCAGCTGTATGCAATTGTGCCCATGCAATTGTTTTGTTCACGTGTTGACCTTCAGGTGATGTCTATCTCCATCTACCGCCAAGACGTTACATCTTCAGTGGTGCCGAGGTTCGGAGGAAGAACGGAGCGTGCTCTGGAGTTGAATTATCTTCGTCGTCATCCTCTAGTGACGGCGACGCCGACGACGATAGCAGTGTTATTGACTGTGGATCGGAACATTCGTCCGACGACCGTGATCCGGATCCAGATTACATCATTCCGGACTGCGACGTGGTCCGTTCTAATGGTGGAGCGAACGAAGATGTGTGATTGAATACTGATGAATATCTTGTTAGGCATATTACAATCTTGCTAACTATTATAAATGGCAGCTTGAACTCGATTATTTTTTACTCAGTTTACAATCGCAGCGGTGTGGCAATATTGTAGCGGGTGATGCATACGGCGCATATTGTTATATGACACGGTTTCAAATTTATAGCTGATGAGGAGTATAGGTCTGTAATATACTTTTAAGTAAATATATAGAATGTAGTTAACGATTAAGAATTTACTCAGTTTACTAAGTAAATTTTTTGTTGTTGTATGTATCATTTTTTAATGTTTGGACTGATTATCTTAACATTTCAACTGATTCTTCACTAGAAATCAGAATTGTGCACATTATAAAAAAACAAGAATCGCTGTCTGTGAATTCTGCTTACTTTGTATGAAGTGAATTTTAAATAGTAATTTGAAATGATCTCCCCCTAAGGACAATCATGAAGACGGTTTGTTGAGAAGAGTGTAGTCTGTGGTTATGAACAGCTAGAGATGTTTCAGTCATATAAGAGTAGTCTGCAATGGCTAGATATTTGATACGACTTTTCGTCTACCTACTACCAAGTTGTTTCGAGTGTGGAAGAAGTCTGAAATGACGGCTGCTTTGCAATTTATGCATTGTTTTGCTCTAAAATTCAATGCTTAATACAAAAATGGTGAGATCGATAACTTTTACCATTTAATCATAATTAGATTTGTTGATGATTAAAAGATACATGGTATTGAAGTGCTTTGCAGACTTTAAAATAATTTATAGACGTTGAAATACTTTACATGCTGTGAAATACTGTATGGTTAATGTGCCGAAGAAGTTGGCTTGTGTGACATGGTAACAAGATGGTTGTGCATGCATGCATGCAGAGTAATAAGCTGACGATACTTTTCCTAATGGTTTTTGCTGTCTGCAGTCGGAAGCAGTGCATAATTATCATCATCATGTTGTTGTGTTTGCATGGATAGTATCGCTATCATGCTTTACATGCCAACGAGGATCTTCTGTATGATCAAGTGTAGCGTTGAACGTCCTCCACTCTTTACCCATGATTAAATATAATAGCGGTTCTTATATGCTCGCTGTATGATTTCTATTAGATCTGTCGTCTTTATTGGTTAGTTTTAATCATTGAACTGTTAGGTAATTTTGAGACTGTATATCTATCTATAAGTAGAATAGTTGACATCTTGGTAAGGTAGCAGGGATAGATAGGCATTTGTTCTCTGCAATATCTATGCTTGTCTCTCACTGTAGGGTATGATGTGCTAATGTAATAAATTACTTTACTTACGAAATGTTATTGTAACGTTTTGTATAATTTTGTTTCTATAGTGTACACGTTAACGGTGATGCTATTCAATATCACTTCATGATCTTTGGCTGTTTTACCGCCGTGAACCGGTAGATATGTGTAAGTTATATTGTAAGTTTTACTGATTTTTTATTGTGCTCCCTTTCAACTTTCACATTAGTATGTTTAAGTCAAGTCATCATCATCATCATTAGTGCTCTGCCTGAGGGCAGGTTCCTGGTATCAAATAAGTCAAGTCAGGTTGTTATTAATGCTAAGCGAGCAGCTATCATTTTGTTATGTTCATTTTTCTCCCGTGCCTGCCGACCTAAGCCTAAAAAGCCTTTAAAACGTTCTGGACCAGCAACTTTTGAGAATACTAAGATTGAAACTTGTAGAGAGTTATATTTCTGTTTTGATCATTTAACATAGTTCATTTTGCGCATTGGTTAATGCTGTCTCTAGTAGAGTCGCTACTGTTAGTCACTACTGGCGTCTCTAGTAACTGTTCCCATGCTGCAAGTGCAAGTCTGTTTGTTCTGTTGTGCGTATAAGCTGTAATGATTTGTGCTGCGCCCTGTTACACTGTAGTGCAGTGCTTCTCAACTGCTTCCACATCTAGGTGGTGTGGAAGCCTATTGTGAGAATGCTTCATCAATTAGCGGTGCCAAAGTATTAAGGGGTTCATGAGTCCGTAATGAAGGTTCTTTTACATATAGTGAGGTGTAGGCCCAAGTGTGCTTCGTCATGTAGGTGTGCTGTAAGCCTGTAGTAAGGGTTCCTTGGAAATCTGGGGAGTGTTTTCAAAAGATTTTAACTTGTTTGGTGGCTTTCAGCCTGGCCTTAGTTTCCTGCGGTTAAAATAAAAAGTTTTTTCTGTAACTTATACATACTGATTAATTATACGAAGCAACGAGCATTTTGGATGCTCCCTCTTTCTTTACTTTAACGCAAAAGTGATGTACTTTCACTTAAATTTAAAAAGTTCAAAAGCGTTGTTGCTGTAACTTCGTCACTGAGTAAAATCGTAGAAAAGTGTCAAGACATTGATAAGCACTGCACCTTTCATTTCCATTAGTTCCTTGTATATATCACACATGTTTATGCGCTGTAGTGTACAATTTGCATGATGCAAATGAGGTTAATTTTTTTATTGCCTTCAAGACATTGACTGTTTCTGTAAAAAAAAACTAAATTGTTGTGTGTGTATGAGATCTTTTTGTGTGTTATGTATGTATACTGCTCTTCTAACATACCATTGGTTGCATAGGTAATACCTTGACAATAACCATAGGTGCAAATGATGTTTGTTTTCATAAAAAACGAGTACTACAAATGGCTTGTGTTTCTTTCAAACTAGCAGATAGCAAATAATGTTGCTAATAGTATTCATCATGGTTCAGAGGAGCGTGATATGATTGATTTCACTTCATGATATGGACAGATTTAGGAATTCCAGGGACTCGGTGTAAAATCAATGCGATGGTTGTAACAAAAACAATGGCAATAGGAGAACTCAGTTTGTATTAAATGTGTTTAAAAGGAAATGAATGAATCAAACTTGTTGAGCTACTAGCATAATTTTATGTAACCATAGGTACTTAATAATTTTTTTAATACATAGTGAAAAGTTAGAGCTGAGTGTGTTACGTACGTACGTACGTAGGTGATAGTTGACTGTCCGAGTTTTGCTGCGGGTTTTTGTATTCGTGATATGTGTGGAATTATCATAATTTTCAATAATTTTTTAATTTTCTGTGCTTGATGCCTATTCACTAAAGTAGCCTTGGTCGTTGATAGTTATAGTGATTGGTCCAGCTGTATTTTAATTTTTATAAATTGCACTCCATTTTGAGTAACCGATAATGTTATTTTGTTTCCCCAATAAATAAACGGTCAGTACTATGGTAATTATGCTATATGACTTCCGATAATAGTGCTTTTTAATTCACTTTGGATCTTTTTGGCAGTTTTCCATGTGCATTGGAACTGCTCTTTGGAAAGAGAACATGAATCGATATCCTCGAGTGACATTGACTTTCTGAATACGAGGATCTTTATTCGTAACTCTCTTTCATGCAATTGTATATTCTTTTGTGAACCATTTTGATTAAAATCCCGATGATAGGTTTTTACGGATGCAACGTTAAAAAATGAGAAGCAATTAATGCAGCAATAATTTGTGTGAAATATTTTAATTTCAAATTCCTTAGCTTTCTTCAGTGCTGTTTACTACTGCATCGTGCAAAGATTGTGAAATACAAGGTAATTTGTACAACTTTGCTATAATCGTTGTTTTGAGTTGTCCTGTGGTTCTAATACGTGTCTACCGTCTGCTTGAAACACGTTCTCTTCGTACATTGATGAGATTAGTATATCACATAGTGTTTCGGGTAGTGTACGTGCCCGGTATTCGCATTGCGTTCCATTATCAGCAGATGAAATTGTAGCTTGATTGTTCTAGTTATGTTGATGGCTTGTCGTTAAATTGTCCGTGCATTGGTCTTGTTTATATGTCTTAATTTTGTGCCCGCGCTTGTTTGTTCGTTTTAACCTGGACATATTGTATATATCGTTGGATGCATTGACCCTGTGTTATTTGTCTGTAAATAATTATGGACTAGTTAAGCGTAGTGAAGTTGACTTGTTGATGCCCTTGCAATATCTGTCGTGATCAAAACGAATTTACTTGAAAGTGGTTTCATTATATTGCTTTTTCTTAATTTTGTCCAGGTGAAATTACACGTACCTCTTTGATTACATTTAGTTTTTATAAACGTTGGCATGCTATATAATGAATTTGAGTAAATTAACTGAAATTTTTGTTTTTCCTCGTTTAAACAATTACGATGATGATATAATCTATTTATTCAAGTGATGGGACATTGTCACAGCTGAATACAAGAATTGCACACAAACATGTATCTTTTTTCTCTTTTAAGATAAAATTATACAATTTAATGTTAGCATTTTCATTTGAGTTAATATCATTTGATCCGTAAAAAAAGTATAGTTATTATGATAGATAGCGAATGTTTCTTGTATCGTCGAAATTAGTTGAGTTTCATTGTTCAGTTTTCATGCTCTCTGTGTAATATATTCTGCAGTGTATATAATGTAATCGTAGACAATTAAAGCGATAACTCTTGTTGAACATAGTGTCTTGTCGGTGCAGTGATCGTGTGAATAAAGTAAATTGCTAAGTAGTGAGCAGTTAGTACAGCCAATCACAGCTAAATAAAAAGCATAATAAAAATAATAAGCATAATCTGAAATCCACCTGTCCAATCACATCCAGATATTAATCAGCTGACTGCCTTTCAGCCAATCACTGCCAAGTAGCGATCAGCTGACTGCCTGGCAGCCAATCACTGCCAAGTAGCGATCAGCTGACTGCCTGGCAGCCAATCACTGCCATGTAGCGATCAGCTGACTGACTGCCAGCCAATTACTGCCAAGTAGCGATCAGCTGACTGACTGCCAGCCAATCACTGCCATGTAGCGATCAGCTGACTGCCCGCCACCCAATCACTGCCATGTAATGATCAGCTGACTGCCCGCCAGCCAATCACTGCCATGTATCAGCTGACTCCCCGCCAGCCAATCACTGCCAGGTAGCGATGAGCTGACTGCACTTCCTTCCCTTGAGCTTGCCGGGCAGACAGTAGTCAGGAATGCGTGCGTGTTGCTTGAGGAACCACGGCACGTACCCGAGCGAGATGAAGTCCTGATGCGCGCTCTTCGTGTTGAGATGCTGCGGACCTGGACGCCGATCTCCGCCGCACTTGCCCTTGAGTATCGTGACCATGCGCGGTTTGCGGTCGTACTCGTACGTGGGAGGGAAGAACTCTGGGAAGGCTCTGTACGGTCCCATCTGCATGCCGTGGTCGTGCAGTAGGTGAGCGTGGCGACGGAGCTGCGTGTAGCGGTCGACCCAGTCTTGGGGATAGCGCTCCGGGGACTCCTCGCGCATGCAGCACGAGTTCTTCTTGCGACTAGACGTCACCTGTGTGCAAGTAGCAGCAGTGTAAGCTCGTGCGCCCTGCAGGCTTACATTCTATTTGTTTCTATTTAATAATAATAATAGTAAAAATGAATAGATTAGTGTGATATAAGATTCACAGAACTTCAAGGTCACATTACACAGTCGGTTCAGAACGAGCACTATTACCATAAGTTCTGTGTGAAGAATATGATGTTAGTTAAAACTGGCTATTGGTTCTAAGTTTGAATGCAATTACAGATAAATAAATTTCAAATCGTTTTATCCACTTGTATGTCTTTAGCTGCAAATTTCTGTTCAATTCACAATAAAATGTGCAGGATTATTACTTACACTCTTCATCATTTCAAAGTTCTAGAGATGCTGTGCGACATTTTTCTAACGTGGTTAGTAAGTACGTGATAATATCGTGATTTCAGTCTGGTTAAACTTGAGCACATCAATCAGTATAGATCAGAGGCCTGACCCTCTATCCCACTCCTAAGGGTGGTTGGATTTATTCCCCCAAAAAACACAATTGTCAACTATATATAAACTTTCCCCCCCCCTGGTACTTGATTCTCTCTGGTGTAAACCTTCTCCCCTATCAAACCTGGAGCATCTGCTCCATCCCCCCTTGAAATAGAGGCAGTCCTCTGGACTATTGCTACACTTGTAACATGCTGCTATTTTACTTTACCACGATAGGCTTTGATTCTCTGGGACAGAATCCAGGCGGGAAGTAGTCAAGGAAGCTTCCACCACTGGTTGGACCTTGGATGAGGTTACCGTTGTAGAGGTTCAAGTTCCTGCGCTTGAGATCCTGGTAGGCCTTGAGGTAGAGACCGTCGTACGACTGTGCACACTCGTCCTGGGCGTATAGGTACATCTGTCGGATGATAGGGTTCGCACTGCCCGTACGGTAGCAGTTTAGTCTGAAGTGTATGTATGTGTGTGTGTGGATATAGCAAACAAGAGATTACACACTGAATAAACGACGACGACGATGATGATGATAATAGTGCTGAGCTAATAAGCTTAACGTGTAATGTTTTTTCATGGATTATTATGGATTTGAGTGCTTTGCAACCCCGTAGTTAAAACAGGCCTGTAGGTGAAGTACCAAAAGGTATGAAATGCGGTCGAGCGGTAAACCTATAACTGAACGATAAAAGTTAGCGAGTTCAAGATTTCGTCCAAATTAAACGTCGACCTAACTTCGATACATCA
Source organism: Buchholzia appendiculata (assembly GCA_034694885.1). Classification (NCBI taxonomy): domain Eukaryota; kingdom Metazoa; phylum Annelida; class Clitellata; order Enchytraeida; family Enchytraeidae; genus Buchholzia; species Buchholzia appendiculata. Next base: position 10,460 of record JAQFYQ010000193.1, on the reverse strand, counting down.
AGTGGAATAAATTCGGCCTAAAAGTGCTACTGTTTCTTCATATTAAATACAGTACATGTACGCTCTAAACAGCATCTTGCAAATGGTTGTAGTAATTGTGCAGGCCGAATCATTGAGCCAGTCTTGCTCACTCGCTCATTCAATCACCCACCTGTTTTCCTGACACCCTACCTCGAGTGCATGCTGCCCCCCCCCCACACGCGCGAGCAAGTCACAGGGAACTTCGTCACCACGCGCTTCGTCGCCAACAGTTACAACTAACTGTTCTGCTAGAGTCAGTGAGCGCAGTTGGTTTGAATGCTTGAATTAAGGTGACTCAATGTCCTTTTTTAAATATTAAATGCTTGCTTGAAAGGGGGGCTCATTTCCGCAAAAAAATAGGGAGCTACGATGAGATCAATTTCTAATTTTGCAACATATAGCCTACATTTACAACTTACAAGAAGAAGTATGGGTTTGCGGGGACCCCCAAAAACAATCCCTCATGAACTCCGCTCAAGCTTCAGTCCAGTTGGATAATGTGGAAGCGAGTATAATTTTGTGTACAAACGACTGCATAGAGAAATAATTATTTCGAAACAAGTGAGAAATTCCTGAAGAACAAACACTGTAGAAGTTCCATACATATGTAATATGCTGTTATCATAGCTCTGGACGTATAACTTGATATGTTTCTTGTAATTGTACAATGATATTATTGATGATGATGATGATGTTGACGACAAAATGATACCATAAGAATTGATAGTAAAATTGAAGATTAATAGTGATGATAACGATTTCAAAGATTTATGAGATTATTGAAATGTCTTAATTGATGTTGATCTTTGAGACGTGATTTGAACTCTGTTATTCATGGCTCTTCGGCGCATTTATCCAACTAGATGAACATATTTGGTATGAAAGAATACAAACACACATTACGTCGATTATAGAATTATAACATTTTCATCGCTAATCTATTTTATAGACTCTGCAAGCGTAATGTGGCGACAAGATGTAACGATGAGATTTTCCTTTTAGGCTATAAGTATATAGTGGAGTAGTGTGATCAGAGCTGCAGCATGAGCGTAGACTACTATAATCAGATTTGAATCATTCATGGTTGCGGGATTATCCCTTACTTGGCGCCAATATCGAATCAAGAAGTCGAATAAGATTCTATGGGAAATGGAAATTGCCCCCCTTTCCCGGGACGACACGTCAGGATAGGACATGCGGTCTTAAAAAATCCATTCATAATAGTCATCAGGGACTTTAGTTAGCGTCCATGTGTACCTGTATCATGAGTACAAACATCTAGCTAAAGCCAACAGTAGACGGTAAATTGGTGCCACTGTGTTGCGAATTTGCGAAGCTTTGCGCTTACAGAGCAGTTTCTAAGTAACTATTTCTGACATATTAATTATTTCTATGGTTTCATGGTGGAACTAAAAATGAAGACTATGATCTGATTCAATAAATTTGTAACGTCTACAGTTATGGTCAAGGGCAATTTACATTATATCTAATTCAATGTAATAAATAAAATATATGCACCGAATCCTGCTAATTTCGGCTAATTTACAGAGATAGGAATAAATCACATGAGAGAAATACACGAGAGAAAAATACAATGTCACTGTGCACTTAATATAACCACAATTTAGATCTATCTAATCTATACGAACAATGACAATGTTTGTTTCGATCTTTAATCGTTGACATTGCACAATAAGTCAGATGTTAAAGTTACGGATGGTTTACACTTAATCTAGAAAATCAATCCTGTTAGAATCCATCACCGACATAATACACATTGTAGCAGTATGCATTGATGAGCTAAATCTACATTTCAATGGAATCACAGTTCTGCAGAGCATTGACGATTAAGTAATATATTTGACGCAGCATAGTTTAGGTGATCATTATCTGAGTCTAGTTGTTAATTAATTTGAAATTCATGTTCAATTTTATTAAGACAGTGTATAATTATAGTAACTATCGTACATATTGCGTAAGCGTTCCATGATGTAATATTCCAAACATATTATACGTATTGCCGCTTCACTCGTGGCTAATCAACAAGCAACTGAGCGTTGATAGTGCAACGTGTTAGAACTAACTTAAATCGTATAAATTGGATCAATTTTCACTTTTTATAGAATGAATTTTACATCGTTTTTTAAGTAGGCCTATATCATTGTAGCAATTGCTACATCTGATCGTTCGCAACGCGCCATAAGATAAGCATGCTGGTATTTCAACTGTACTAATTATAAATAAGAAATAAAATATATCATAATCTTTAGTGTAGTTAAATATAATAATGATTTTGTACTTTAATGAAGCATAACTGATATTTTATAATAAAGCCTGTAGACTGCAGTTAATGAGGTCTGACCTTCGCGTAGGTCGTGGCTCTCTGGACGGCCGACCCGACTGATCGGGGCGATAGTCGAAGTCATCATCAGAAACATCCTGCAACATAGTTTCATGTGCCGAAGTATGGAGAGGTACATAACTTATAATTCTAGCCTAATATGAGCACAGCATTTGAGCTACTTTCAGATAATTAGAATTTCTGCATTTGTTATGAGGCAAAATAATAATAAAAGACTGCAGATTAAATAGACTAAGTGGTAAAGTGGTCGGAGGATTCATGCATAGGCTTAATTATACGTAGTAGCTTGTATCTGTATAATCTAAATGATTCGTATCAACTGGTCCACATTCAACTCGACGGCGCTTCTAGTTCCTATCACGCGTATTGCTTATAGCAGCGCGCGTAGTACTCTCTCTGTTTGGCGTCGAAGTCGAATCCGGGCGGGAAGAATTCTGGAAAGTAGCGTCGCGGTCCCATGATCATTCCCTTGACGAGCAGATGGTATTCAATGCGTCGGAACGCCTTGTAGCGTTCCAGCCAACAGTTGTACTCCTCACAGGACATCTGCGGGACACACGGACCCTGATCCTTCGGCTTCTTCTTCTGACAAGTTCTCTTTTCGACGACTATCGGCGGCCGAGTGTACTCGTCTATCTCCTCATCGTCTTCGTCTTCGTCGTCGTCATCGTTGAACAGTGCTCGACGCCGAGGTTCAACATCCTCGTCTCCACCTTGACACCCGCCGCAGCTGTTGCGTACCTCACACTTAGGCTCTCTCTGACGTCGTAGCTGACGTGGTTGCTCCTCCTGAGTGCAACTGCAGCAACAGTTGTTGTTCTTCGAGGCAACAGGTTGCTTCCGGCGACCGGGCGGGCACTTGATGGCCTTCATGTCTACGTAGTCAGAGCAGGGACCCTTGTCGTGAGGGCGGCGCCCGGTTGGACGGTAGTCGAAGTCGAGGGGAAGATGTCGGCCGATGTCTGCCGCAAGGTGGCGCTGCCGATCAACCTCGTCGTCATCGGTGTTGTACATGACCATCTGCCACACACACATAGATCGAGAATTCATGATCGGTGACTTTGTCAAACATTTTATTTATGTTCATGAATTTTCATGAAATTAAAAAAATCGTTCTCCTAATTATTAATTAATTGATGAATGTTTAATTTAAACTTAAGTTAGTAATCGCGGAAAGCTGCAGTCGTCAAATTGGGCGCCAACAGTATGCCAGAATTGTCTAAAAATTGTGACACAGGTGTAAATAAAACATTTTGAAACAAAAGCGTCGGCATAGATCGAGAATGTATGCCAATACTTCAATTTTTTTACTGTTCCAACTGCCGAAATTTTCGTGATACGTAATGTGTATTTGTAATGCAAAACATATCTTCCCGGTGCTGAATTCAAAAATTACAAATTAGCAATCGTCAAAACGATTGTCAAAAATTGACACAATTCAATAAATTTTTATCGAGTTCCTAAATGTAAAATGCGTGAATTTGAACGAGTTTTGTTTATTGAAAGTATTGAATTCTCAATCTATGGTGGCACAGGTACCACAACACACGATGAACACAATTCTCTGATGTTCAGATGCATAGAACAGTTTCAGCTTGGTTCAGGTTCAGTTTAGTTCAGTTTTGTTCCGATGAAAGACAAAGTTAGTAATCCTGTCACGATGTAAAACCGACTACCCAACTAATTCCTTTTGACAGTCAACCATGCAATAGGTATGGGATAGGAAGGTCGGTCACGGATTTGGGTTGTAGTATGCAGCTGCAAGATGACCGGTGTCGTACAGCTATATTTAAGGAGAGGTTGATGATGGGTTGGTTGACGTAGCCATCTTCACCGATGCCTTCATAGAATGACATCCGTTCCGTTTCGATGATTCTCCAATTAAAAATCACCGTCAAATCATTGAGCAAAATAGTCTGATCGATCACGTGACTCACTGTAGTAATTAGATCACGTGACTCACTGTAGTAATTAATATGCAGCCGTGAACTATCTTTGACAGATTCTGAATTAAAAGTACAATGATGTTAAAGGATATTCATGGACACTAATCCTTACTATTAGTGTTTTGGGTGGGACGTTGATACTTACGAGAAACACCCAGTGACATGACCCGGTGACATACACGACCCAGTGATATGAGTTGACATGACCCTGTGCCATGACCCAGTAACATGACCCAGTGATATGACCCAGTGACATGACCCAGTGACATGACCTATTAACATGACTCAATGACATGACCAAGTGACATGACCCAGTAACATGACCCGGTGACATGACCCAGTAACATGACCCAGTAACATGACCCAGTCACATGACCCAGTCACATGACCCAGTGAAATGAGGTGACATGGTCCGGTTCAGGGCCGTATTTAAGGGTTTACTGGTTCAAACCACCCAAACTAAAATTTCGCTTAAAATCATGCAGTTTTGATCGTGGCCACACTCTCGCTCACTCAGCTCGTCTACATCAAATTTCTTAACAATCGTCTACACTAAAAATTGAAAATACAATTGGAATAATTCCTTGTATAAATTTCTTGCAATAAGGTGGCAATCTTCAAATACATGATCCAAATTAATTCGACAAATAGCCACTTAGCTAAGCTTATCCAAAATTAATGTAACTGAAACCATGCAATCCTTGTTCAAAAACTCTCTTGCATTAAATTTTTTAATAAAATTTTATTAAATATTACACTGTGAAAATAAAAACTCAGTTCGTCAACTGTAGTTAATTATTATAAAGCTATTAATGACACTTGTAGTTAGTTATTAATAAGCAGGCGATAATTGAAAAGTTTATGTAAACTATTATAAATGTCAACTGACTATTCAACTATTATAAATGTACCATTGTACCTGTACCTGATTTTGGCACGTCGCCAGACTTTGTTTTCTGATCTCCTTTGCTTTACGCTTAGCTTCATAATAGCCGTTCGAGCACATCCTGTAGAATACTATCCTCAAGTTACTTCATAAACAAAGCGAGACTCGACCGAAGCGAGAAGTGGAGTAAATAGTTAGCGGGAATGCAACCGAAAGTCTCTTATAAAATAAAAATCATTTATTTGACTAGGATGATAGTCTAGCTAGAATAGAACAGCAAATTGATCTAAACATTTGCTTAAAATTAGAATACATTTAATGTTGTCTCGCGCACGAGAAAAGTCTATTATGACGTCAACAAAAAGCTAACTTACAGTGTATGTTCTATCAGCAATATTCCTTCCATGCATCACCTTAACTCTTACGGTACTTTGAATGTCATGTACATACAGGTAGATACCATATTCTTTGTTTTGCATTTCGGTGAGAAAGCTCCCTGACAATCCGAGGTGCTGGAAATCATTGATAAACGATGCTGATTAAACTCTCCGTGCAGTTTAATGTCAAGGTAGTCCAGTGTACGTAGCCTTCAGTTTTTTGCACATTGGCTTGCACAAGGCGTAGAAAACTTGACGTCGGACATCGACAGAGCCAAACGGTGTGATCACCGCCGGGAGTTGAACCCCGAACCTCTGATTTCAATGTTCAGAATGCAGACCACAATGCACTCTCGGCCCTCCAGGTATCATCATTGGATTAGGTTGTATAAATAGAATTGATGAACATTAAATATTGCGCCAGAAATCGCACCGAATACAAAATTCACTACCGGTCAATTCAGAAGCCGACGACGTTTACTAGTTTTGAGTCGACGAAACTAAATAAGTTATGGAGTTACGCTACATTTGATTTACAACAATTATAATACTGTGCAACTTTTAGTTAATTGTTTTCTTGAATCGGTAAATTATTGATTAATCTACATGTTTTTATATATTTTAAGCCTGTTTGAACAGAACAGTATTTGTATACAATTTCGGACGTTATAGTTAAGATTAGTTAAGAATTGTATATTTGTTATCAATGAAGGAGTTGTGCAATAGTTTCTTATATTATAAAAAATATAGTTTAGTTTTAAAAGGTGTTAATCTGTAGCTCGTTTAATTATAGGAGATAAAAAGGACCCGGTACCGATTCAGTCTGTTGGTGGACGAGCTGAAGAAAGTTGGGTCTGTTGTGTATCGCTGTACACTGCTGGCTGCGGTCAATTCTGTCGTCAACCACACCACTAAGCTGGAAGACAGGATCAGGACACGCAACGAATTTATCGGTACGATGTTAAAATCGATTACTTTGCTTGTGGGTAGAAACTTGGGTAAACATTGGTATACGATATAGGCCTTTTATTTTATTTATTTTCATATTCAAACTGACAAGTTTCAAACGTACAGTCACAAAGTCACAACAGTTGAAATTCAACAGATAATAATAATTTTACTTGACTGGATAATAATAATATACAATATAATTATACTAAATGGTAAAGTAATCCTTCGTTTTGAATTTAATATGTACTATTTTCAATGAAAGTCATTTGTTTTTGCAATATACTTGGCTTTAATTTAAGAAATGCACAGTGTATTTGTTCCGAGACCCTTGTGTTTCTCCCCCAACTGGCTTATCCCTTTCACTGCCTCTTAATTTGGAATTGCCTGTTTAATACGAGTTTGATATGAAATTTTGTCTATAAAATGAGAGAGATGTATCATCATGATGAGAATGTTAGCTGTGTGTGCGTTTATTGTGCACTCATATTATTTGTATTATTAATTATTTTCAGCAGGGCATTATGTTACAGTAAATTAAATTGACGCCTCGGAGCGCGGTGTGAAATTCCACACACTAATAAAAGAATGTTTTTATAAAGTGCGACTCTATCTTGGCACACAGTAGATACAATATCCACGGAACATTTCTTAACCGTCAATCTTCTCTCCGTCCAACCGTCCCTAACTCGTATTCACACATCATAAAACTGTGTTAAGCCGTTTGTCTTATACCAAGGCTACATGAGGAATTAGTCTAAGTCAATATTCAGTTATCTGACGAACACACTATAGCCCTTGGAGTAACGTGCTGAGATTGAAACTTCTCAACGTGTGTGCTTAATATATTGCACAAGTGACAGATTGCAGTTGTGTTGTACTAGTACGGGGATTGCTGCGCATTGAAAGCATGGCAAAGTTCCGACACACTCGCTGACCCTTCAGCTCGTTTGTCGTCTTCAAAGTGCCGCACGTGTTGTGCGTGTCGAAGGGGTTAAGTGCAACTTTACAACGCTTTCTCTCTCTCGGCAAACAGTGTGGAGGATCAGGTGACCTCTAGTAGCCTACAGAAGTTCTTACCAGGCTAAAGACAATTAGATTACAAGGCTTTAGTTCTTTCTGCTGACTAAAAACGTCGTTCTCGCAAGTGTAATCCTTTCTGCACGAAATCATGCCGTTTATTTACTTTCAAATGCAAATTTTTGTGACAATAATAAAACGAACAAATGCTGACAATAAATGACCTTCAGTGCAATAAGGAATTATTTAGCGGTGATCCACAATTATCAGACCAAAGACATTAGATTACAAGGATTCACTCCGTCGAGACTGAAAATCTTACAACTGATCCTTTCGGCACGTATTCGTGCTGTGATGCTGTTTTTATTTAGCTTCGTTTGCAAACTTGTGACAATGGAATTAACCGAGATTATCATTAGTAAGTAAATATATTTATGGTCGGATGCCATTCCTGACCACAAGCAATCTCACTTTTCGTCGTGTTCAATACGAGAAGCAGCAAGATCTGTGTGCAATCATAGGGCAATAATTGCTTTTTGATGACGGTAACGCACCGCCAGTTGTAATAATTATGCTTTAATATGGTATTTGACGATGGAGATATTGAAGCACGCTAATATCAAGATGGTCAAGATGAGATTTAAGTTTGATTGATAACGACAATAACGATAACGATGACGACGATGAATGCAAGCGCTTATGATTGTTCCACGTTTGAAAAGCAGACTGTTTTGTTCCGGTGTGACTAGGTAGGCTATACGCTCTTTCCCTGTATTGCCTGCAGGAGAAAAGTCAACTGTACTCGTTCACTGTGCTCGGGTTATTTATGCCTCTCTTTGATATAAAGCCTTTATTGCCGTATTAGTTTGAACTAACAAACATAACTCTCTCGTTGTTTGAGTACGGGCTTTGCGCATATTTTATTCTCGTTTACGCTTCGCTGACTCTACAGTATATGTGTAACGCTCTACTCTCTCTCTCTCTCTCTCTCTCTCTCTCTCTCTCTCTCTCTCTCTCTCCTCTCTCTCCTCACTCTCTCTGCTCACTCTCTCTCTCTCCTCACTCTATTTGGAACGATTAGTAATAGAAGTATTACGAACCAGAACCTATTGAAACTATAGGATTTCCGCTCGGGATGTCCATTAATGCCTCATTTGAATATTGAAATAATAGTTGAATGAGTCGTGTGGCTTAAAAATAGCCGAGGGCAGATGGAACCATGTCAGGCTTTGTTCTAATGTTTTGCAATATTTGATGAGAATCTTTGTACTCAGTTTGCTGAGTAGGTTTAATGTGTTCAAACTTGCGCACGAATACCAGCAAGTATACTCGTACGTACACTTGTTTACGCACAGTCGTACACATAGTCGTAAACACTTGTCAACCAGCTTGTACACTTGCTATAATACATACACACATTCGCGGTAATGCACACCTATATGCCATATTGTAAACTACTGATATATATATATATATATATATATATATATATATATATAATATATATATATATAAAGATATATTATATATATACTGTATATATTTGAATAATGCTTTTTTGTTTGCAAGGGTATTAGTACTCATAAGGCTTCTTTAAATCTGTTAACGTGATGGTTAACTAAATTCTGTCACTAGATTTAACTGTTCCCGCTTCGAATTTGGAAAGTTTATTTAGAAATTAGTTTTTTGGCTAATTAAGTTTATGACTGTCTCATTATTGTGTTATAAATAAAGGTAATTTGAGTAGCAGTTGCTGACAATTTGTGCCCACTGATTAAAGCAAACGATTTCAATTTCAGAGGCACCGGTGTCCTGCATGGAGCAGCAAACTACAATCTTGGATATATCATTGATTGGCACTGTACAATTGCTGTGGATGATCAAATGCAGAGTGTGTTTACGACAAGCCCCTTCCAATAACAAATTAAACTTGATGCCTGCAAGATCGGTAATCGAAGCCTGGTCTCCTGCATGCGCAAGCAGACGTCTTCGCCATTTGATCACCTTGGTCCTAGAAAACAGAGGAAACTTTTCAGTCTAAAATTTATTCATTATCTATATTGGCGGTGTCTAACTGGTTATTATAATTTTTGACGATACGCTAGTTTGAATTGAAATATTTAGTAGTAAAGCCATTCTGCGAGTACTGTCACTACTCTTGTCCAATCTTATTTGAAATTGAGTCTTCCCGGAATGCTATTGGAAAACATTATTTTTCTAATGATAATCCAAACAACGAGTGGCTGGTTGGTCTTTGATTTGTACGTCTATACCACAAAGAAAACCTAAAAAGTAATTTATTACTGCCTAGCTTATACCTATAGTAGAGACCTATAGAGACCTATAGAGACCTATAGAGACCTATATAGTAGAGAAAAGGCGACGATTTGTGTGAAATTCAAACCTTCGTTATATGCCCCCAATGTTTACAATTTTGAACTCTTGTTTTATTCTCTCCCCTCAGCAAATGTAATTGGTAAATCGCCCAAATTTTATGTACTAATTTTCTAGAGTGAGTCAGTTTAAACCGTACTTATCAGATAATTGCACTATGCAATTGTAATCGTCTGCATCTAATGCTGAATTAATGCCAATATGCTTTCCAGCTATAGTAATATTTGCGCGAGTAACAAAATCTGTTACAATCGATCAATCATCCAATGGTAAATTACAGTAGTATTGGCAACAATCAATAGTTTCAACACAACTTGTTCCAAATATTTTTACAGAAATCCCTGTTATATGTGAAGGCCAACTGTGTGGGGTCGTCCATTTAGTACGTACGCAACTTTCTGGCAAATCTTGACCCCCTCCCCCTCCAAGTACGAATGCATAATTTTTACCCCCCCCCCCCCAACCTGCCAACGTTTCGACACCTTTTCAACATCTGACCAGTTTCA
>JAQFYQ010000192.1:0-19990 GCA_034694885.1 Buchholzia appendiculata | reverse complement strand
ACGGCCGTATTTAAGGGCAGGGTTTCGGGTTGTTTCTTAAAATTGATGATGTTTTGTGAAGGAAAAATTTAAAAGGGTTGTCAATTTTTTTAAAAGCTCAACCCCCCCCCTCCCAAATGAAAATTGTGAAAAAGGGTTGTCAAAATTTGTTAGAGTCAACCCCCCTCAAATTAAATCCTTTTTTATGGCCCTGGATGTGGTAATTAATTCTCTCGTGTCGGTGAGTAACACTTTATACAGCAGCGTAGTGCATGGTGAATATCGTATGATTGAGACATCTGATGTTCTGACAGAGACTCGACAGAATCAGCTGCAGAAGCTGCAGCAGCTCCCACTGCAGCAACAGTTGCAGCAGCTTGCGCAGCTGTCTCAGCAACAGGTACTGCTGCAACAGCAGCCGTACAAAGAGAACGGTAAGTGTTGAAGCTGCAAGCATATGCTGCTTTCCTTCCTGTTCATTGTGCTCAAGTAGAATAGAAATTGTAGGAAATAGAAATAGGAAATGGAGAAGTAGAAAGTGCCTGTAGAGAGATACTATCAAGGCTAGTAGTTAGTGTTAACAGATGGCAAGAAGCACAGAGCTATCAGTGATGTTGCAAATAGAAACAGGACGGGCATCCGTACTGCAAACTTTTGCTCATTAATATGTTGCAGTTGTTTTAATGTGAAGGAGAACTAAAATCTTATAAGCAATGATTTAGCAGCAGAATTTTATTTGACATGTGATTGATTACATATACATCTATATCTCATTTTCATCTTACTCATCATTGCAATCATTGCTTTTGATTCGCTATAATTTTTTGACTTGTATAATCGTCTATGGCGTTGTTGATTGAAATCTTTATCTGTACTTGAACAGATGATTTTAAATAACTAGTAGCGATGTTGACATGAATTTTATATAAGAATATGATTTTCATGGATTTGATTCTGCATAAAGTCAATAGATGTGTACAGTGATTGATATACATGTTGATTTTTGTATGGAAATGATTGAACCATCATTTGTCTCCAACAGAACAGCTTTGTTGTATGATCTCGTTTGAGCTGTATGGCTAACCAATTGTAACCATAGTATCTTTAATCACGTGATGTTTCATACGTGGATCTCTGAACATGTGATCTCTCTCGGTAGCTTTCGATTAACTTTCATATTTTTTAATTACTAACACATTTCTATTTCACTCTTTCGATGTTTATGTTATAGTGTTATAGTGTATATAGTTTTATAAAGATTTGCAAACTGAATATGAATATTTTTAGATAAGGATTTTGCGAGTTGAAAAGAAGTGTCTGAAATATGTTTTGGAAAATTTGTATTTAATTGTAAGGTGATAAATAATGCTCGGCATAAAAAAATCGTCAAAGTTAAGAATATTTTTCTCTTTAGTTTATAAGTGATGGTCAAAATTTAACGATGCGATAATTCTAGCATGGTTTTTTATAATTTTTATATAACATATAAATAGTATTTGTCATCAGTATAAGCTAATAATTTTGTATTCGCTTGTAATGGTGGGTTTTGACATAAGAATTGTCTTTAGTCCAGGAATCTGTGACTGAACACTCTGCTGTCTTTAGTCAGAGCAAAGCATGTGTCACATTATCATTTAGGCTTTAACTAAACATTCATTTAACAATCATACGTTCATTGGTTACATATTTTAATCTATAGTGCTCATGGTAATGAATTGTAGCTAATAGTAGACTATATAGTGATCATTTTATGGTTATAAATTATATGTAGTGTATAGTTTCTATTTCATATTTTATAATGGTATTTAGGTGAAGCGGAATTATCGAGTTGGCGAATATATAGGTATGACAATAGTCTTTGTTATATTTAATATTTGTCAGAATTGGGCAAAACAAATCTGCATACTGTGCAACCCTTGTTACCAACCAGTATAAATTGGTGCTCTGCTGTTAAAGGCTAGGTAGTAAACTGGCATGTAAAATTAGCACGCTGGTTTGCACTAGGCTGTGGAGGGAGATCGGTGCCCAGCAATCTTCTATCTAGAAACGACAAGTACTTCTCTTATTGATTCAATATATGCATATGCTAGTAGCCAGTGATATTATTGTTGTAAGTAGCTGAATCTGAATCAGTGAACAATCAATTCAGTCAATCTAACTGAAATTAAAATGGAAATTATTTTGAAAAATGGAAACTGAAACAGAAATTTAATACACATTTGTACAATCTGACTGAATTGAAACAGAAGCAGAAATTGTTCATAAATCTAAGAATTGTGTGAATCACTCTGATGTTAACCATACTTCTAGTCGGCAATGAACATTTTGTTGATAGAATCTAAAAAAATTAACTAGCGCAAGATGATTTGATTAAGTCAAGGTCTAGTTTACCTTCGTGCAAAGATTGTGTTATAAGAAGCTGGGTGACCGCTTTTAATTGCAAACAAGAATCTTGGAACCTAATAATGAACTGAAGCTTGCCCTGACGGCAGCATATCCGACCCCTTGAGTAGAATTACGCACGGTAAAAGATCGATTAGAGCTTACAACATCACTGCATAACCTGTGTATGCATTGTTATTATTATGTTGCATGTTTCTATGTAGCATGTTCTTTTACATGAGCCGTGTATGCCAAGACTGTTGACGACTTTGTAAGGCGAATATTGTTACTTTGTTTTTATTTATGTCATACACGCCTCATGAATACATGTCATACATGCCTCATGAATACATGTCATACATGCCTCATGAATACATGTCATACACGCCTCATGAATACATGTCATACACGCCTCATGAATACATGTCATACACGCCTCCTCATGAATACATGTCATACATGCCTCATGAATATATGTCATACACGCCGCCTCATGAATACATGTCATACACGCCGCCTCATGAATACATGTCATACATGCCTCATGAATACATGTCATACACGCCTCATGAATCTTGACATCAATTAGACAAATGTGTCATCTTGAGAGATCTTATTATAGTTTTATTATTAACTTGAATTAATGATACAATTATGGCTATTTGTTGAAGAAGGCTGCACGTTTGTTTTGTTCGTAGACGATATCACGAGTTTTATGTTCTCGACCAAAAGCTAGCCGAATTTCATGGTAAGTTGTTACAAAGTGGCTGTTTCATGTTTAAACTATAATACAAATAGACGAGAATAATATTTTTATTGTTATTAGAAACAGATATTGTATTTTAGTAGTTTGATCTGTACTTTTTGAGTAGAGGACTTCAAGATCACAACACAAATATTGCTTAGCCTAGCTATGGGAGTTGAATCTTTAAAGAACAAGTAACATATCATTGCCAGAACAGAATAGCCTTTTATTTATTTGTATTATTTACCATTTGTATTTTTATTTACATTCAGTATGTCCTAGCTCAATGCAACGATTTCATGATATTGTTGACTATTTTTCAGTTAAGTGATGAACAAAGAGATCTTCATGTAGTTATCAGTCGATGTTCAATTGCTTTTGTCCTTCACAATTATACACAGAATAAGATTAGTAGATCAGTTTGTATTAGGCAGGAAGGACATTGGGCTGTAAGCCAGTTGTTGGCATGGCATAGAACATCCGGGGGGGGGGTTATGATATCACATAATTTATTCTATAAGGTTAGAACCAAAAATATATTTTAAAAATTACAATTAGTGTAAATAAGGCAAGGTTTCATTAACAGTTCAAAGTCTATGTCATTGAAGTCATAATAGATGAGTTGTTCAATGAGTTATTAAGAATACGTGATACTTTGGAATAAATACTATGCATTGCTTTCACTTAAACAATCTTGACACTTACCTTATATTGCGTTCATACAAAATATTTGCAAGATATTTTTAATTTCTAGGTGAGTTTGATGACGTCATGCTTCCGTCAAAGAAAACATTTCTGCCGAAGCAAAAGTCATTCTTTGAATCTCAGCGGGATGGCTTTGAAATGTATCTGCAGGTAGAACTATCGAGAATTATTTACTTGTTTAATTTTAAGTTATTTTATTTAATTGCATTGATGATGCTTGGTTTAATTTTGTTAGTAGTAATGGTCTACTCTTTTGTAACAGTATGTACTTTTTATTATTTTGAGAATGTGGCTTTGGTAGCCAGTAAAAAAATTCCATGTGGTGTATTTGTTTTATTTATTTTTTTGTATATGGTGCATATCATGCAGAACTTATTTATTTTATTCAGACGATCGACTAAATTAATGACAACAGCAATGAAAGCTTTCTAATGACGCGTTATCATTTAAATTCTTCGCTTGATTACACAAAAGAGGTGATAAAAATCAATTGCATTTCAATACTTTTTGTTTTTTTTGTTGGCATTTTGTTGCCAGGGTTTAAGGACTTGGTTTTTTCAGTTCTCCGTCTGTAGACGATACCACGACATTGATGTCAAAATTTTTGTAGAAGTTAATATTTGGGTTTTCTGTAAATTATTATTGTATACATTCATTCACTCTTCTCTTCTTGTACTTGTGGAGTCCGTTTTATACCTGAGTAGCACGTCTTTATATTTTAATCGGATCTATACAGTCAGGGTAATAAGCAATCGTATCCTATCGTATTTGAATAAAGCATAATCTGTGATTATTATGAATGTTTTGATTCTTTACGTGTGATTTTATGATGCCTATCTTTTAAAATTGATAGAGTTTATAGTAACGTTTTACTTTGTGCTGTAGAAATTGTTGACCAAGCCGGTGCTTCGCGGAAGCGAGTTGGTCTACAGATTCCTCACGTCTGAGCAGGAGTTCACTACAAGCTTTCTGGAAGTCAATCTAGGTACATTGTACATTGTACAAATAGATTTTAATAAGATATTTGTATTAGAATTGTCTGCCCGTTATTGTACAATGTGTGTAAGCTTTGCTTTGGCAATAAGGAACTGAAGCTGTGAAATGCAGCCAAGAAATCAATGCATGAATGTTTAAACTTTTAATAAGAATTATTCACGTTGGATTCGTTTTGTGACGCATTGTTGTGCATAGATTAATTTTGAAAAATCCATTTGTTTTACGGCAATGTCGGTATACTGTCAATGTGTTTATAGAAAGTTCTTGTACTATGTATTGAATGTGTTTGTGCAGTATTTCTATAGGAAGTTCATGTGCAGCATATCAGTGCACTGTTCTTCAGTGTATTTTTATTTCATGTCATCTTCTATTTGTGCAGGAAAAAAAGTGAAGAGTGGGGCACTGAAACTCCTCAAAGAGGTTGGCTTTTAATTAATAAGTCTTTCCATTAAATAAATCATAATTTTTATCATTTATTAATTATTTATTATTTGTTATATTTTTTACTTAATTGGAATCAACATTTTAAGTGCTGTCTGGTTTTTGTTGCTATCAGCTGTAAGCAATTCATGAGCATGAAGTGTTTTTTGTGCTCAGATGTAAACATCATCAGGGAGAACAATTATCTAATCTTTGTCTTTAAAGGATCTATGTCCATTTTGCCATTAGGTTTATGAGGTCTACATTTTTACTTCTATTTCATAATTCAGATCTGCTCAGTCACAGCCATATTTGCAAATAATATAGATCTGTTATCAGTAATTTAGATAACTATTGAAGAAGAGTCATCATCATTGTCATGATCACCATCATCATCATCATCATCATCACCTGTCTATAGTCTACTAAATCACTTTCGCAAGGTGTCTGTACGGAGCACAGGTATAGAACTAATTTCCCTGAGGCTCATCATGGCTGGATTGCATGCCCTTACTGACGCCAACGCGCACCAGAATGGAAGATTGCTCTGCCTCAGAGAAAGTTACTCTTCTTAGATTCGTGGCCTTAGTGGTATTGAAGAGGCGTGTTTTAATATTATTTAAATGTTATTTAAATATTATTAGGATGTCAATTAAATTTTATGAAATGATCTGATTGTAGCGAGGTCAGCATTTGGATCCATTCTTGAAATCACTGCTGGCGTCTACAGAACACCCCAAGTCACGACCGTGGTACGTGTGTAATGTGTCAGTTTGATAGTAAATTGATAGTGTATGACGTGTCAATTTGTTGTACTACGGTTTTTTATTGGTTATTTTTATTTCACTGGAACCAAGACGGTGTATGGCATATGCAGTTTTGTTCTGTGTTGAAGGTACCTAGTTCTATGATTCCTATGGTGACAGTAATGCAAAATGAAAACCAATGAGCATTACCCGCATCGTTTCAACAGTGCATATTCGTGATGAATCTTTTATTTGATCCAGCTGAATAGATGTATATTGTTTCAGCTGCATAGCTGTATATTGTTCCAGCTGCATGGCGGTATGTTGTTCCAGCTGCATAGCTGTACTTTGTTTCAATTGCACATCTGTACATTGTTTCAGCTGCATAGCTGTATTTTGTTTCAGCTGCATAGCTGTATATTGTTTCAGCTGCATATTTATATATTGTTCCAGCTGCATAGCTGTATATTGTTTCAGCTGCATAGCTGTATATTGTTTCAGCTGTATTTTGTTCCAGCTACGCAGCTGTATTTTGTTTCAACTGCATATCTGTATAATGTCCCAGCTGCATAGCTGTATATTGTTTCAGCTGCATAGCTGTATATTGTTCCAGCTGCATAGCTGAATATTGTTCCGGCTGGATAGCTGTGTATTGTTTCAGCTGCATAGCTGTATTGTTCCGGCTGCATAGCTGTATTGTTTCAGCTGTAATATGTTCTGTGTTGTTGCAGTCAGTGGCAGGAAGGAGATGCAGACACTATTTCTATTTCTAGTGAGAAGGTAATTATACTATTTCGCTATTTTTCCCTGATCTATTACTTTACGCCGCTGTATCTCTGTATCATTGAGGCAGTTGTACACAACAGTAGTTCTATATATTAAGGTTTTACACATCAAATATTAATGAATACGAATAAAGTGTATTGGAGGAATTTTTTAATGAATTTGTTATTTCTGATTTTTTTAGAACTGCCTTAGAATTTGCCTCTCTCTCTTTCTATTTTTCTCTCTCTTTCTATTTTTCTCTCTCTTTCTATTTTTCTCTCTCTTTCTTTGTGTGTGTAACACTGTGTTTATGTCTGTCTGTGTGTCACTTCATCTATGCCTCTGACTGTGTGTCTGTGTGTTTGTAGATGTGCAATTCTATATTCAGCAACAATGCAAACCTAGATCTGGACCCTCCTGTGCAAAGTCCGCAAAGTCCTCGACGGTCCGCCGCTGACGCAGCTGTAGTCAACGAGGCTTCAGTCGAACATCTCACCAGCATCTACGACACAGTCTTATATCTAGGTACGACACAGTCTTATATCTAGGTTTGACACAGTCTTATATCTAGGTACGACACTGTCACATGTCTAGTCCATGACTGTCACATCAAAAAAGATTGGAACTCTATTACAGCACTCGTAGTATTTAGAACAGGCGGAACAGACTTCTGCATTGTATTTAGTTTACCAAGAAACGATAAACATTTGCAGACAATAATATACGAGGCAGGGATATTATCACAATAGTATTGACATTGCTTAATTATTTTGAGATGATACATTGAGAAAGGCTAGTGTTAATGTTATTAGTATTATGGTGAATGTTATTATTGTGTGCAACTGGCATGGATGCGTGTTCTACTTATGTGCAGCTCTGCACATATATCTCGCTCCAGTTTGGTTCTTGCGGCTGCTCATGCTCATTCGTATTGTTCTTCGCAATACTATCGATACGTATCTCGACTGGTACCTCGGTCATCGCTTGGATCGTGCGCTCCGAGAGCAACGTATTGTCAAGCTAATACATCTCCTCAGAGGTCTGACGCAATTCATTTATCATGTGTTATATTCCTCGCAGGTCGATATTTGGTAATTATTATTGTAAACATTTGTTATCTGTATGCTTTGGGTGGTTATTTTAACAAGTTATAATCCAGGGTCAATTAAGGCATGATATAGGCATAGTTGTTTTTATTATTCCATCATGATCATGTTCACTTTACAGGCTTGTATTACATTTGAGAGGTTTCATACAATGTTACTGTGTTTATTGGCTTTGTGTGAATTTAAAATCAGTTTCACTGAAGGAGGACAGGAGGTTGCAAGTTGTACAGATTAGAATTGGTTGTAGGGGAAAGGGCGGGGTGAATGGATTTTTAAATCGTAAGTGGCAAATAATACTTTATCTGATGATAGTGATGATGATGATAGTGCTTTGTCCGAAGACAGGTCCTGGCAATGGTAATTTTGTCTTACGTATTACTACGTATGACTTACCACCGACCGGCTAGGCCAGATGAGCACGGGTGGGCGGCCAAAGGTCCTTCCCGTACAGGCAATGTTGTGTTAACAATTTGCCCAGGTTTGCTACCTAACACAATCAGCCATTGCAGGGAGGCGAAACGTCTATCTCTTCGCTGCGAGGCGTGCACGCTAACGACTGACCTATTCGGTCACTCCACTTAATCTATGAATACATTAAGAAGCATTGTATAGACCATAGTTCATGACTTGCAATGGGTTACAAAGTAGAAATGTTTCTAGTAGTTTATGACGCGACTGAGTAATATCTATTATAAATTCAATAATTACTTCAAAATTTTGTATTATCATGTGCAACTCTGTAATTACTGAGAGTGAGTTGTGAGAAGTCACACTTGTATTTGTTTGCATTGTAGATGCTTTATTTTGCGACACAGATCCGCCAAGGTAATTATTTTCAAAGGCTGCATTTGTATTCGATATGTTAATTACTTACTGAATTATAATTGACCAATGTAGCATTAAATGTAGCTGAAATCAATTTGTTCTACAAAATTCAATACCATCATCATTATTTGACATTTGTATGAAATTGTTTGCGCTCATCTTTCAAGCTGAATGTAAGTTGAACTTGTGTGCTACCGTGCTTCTGTACAACCACAGTTTTTGATATTATCCACAAAATTCGTTTTTGAATGACATCGGTATTCAGTTGTAAATTCATTGTTGTGTTTGTACACATTTCGTTCTGTCGATTTTGGTTCATTTGATGTATCTGGTTTCTAGTGACTAGCTGGCAATAACATCATATTTTAAATCATCTTTAAATCATTTTAAATCATCAACTTCTTCCGCAATCTAATTCTATTACATGTGTTGAGCGAAGATAAAATATAGATAATCAATTGCGCGCACGATTCGCTTTGTTGTTGTCTGTGTTCTGATTGCAATGACACACACCTACTCTAGATCCAGTTTTTGTACTGTGTAGCTTCAACGTGTCATTCAGCTGGACAGGCCAAGCTTAAGTTCCTTTCAAGCTATGACCTTGTAACTGGAGCTTATTCAACTTGAATCTGGCTTCAGAACTTTGGATACTAACTGCATAGTTGTGGAATTTATAAACTATTTAATACAATTCGTTGGCTGTGTTTCAGAACGGATGAGGATAGAAAACAGAGACAGGATACTGCTCTTCAAGAACTGAAGGATTACATTCCAAGTTAGTAGTTAACATCGTTGTTTTTGTACTGTTTTGTTTTTGTTTTTTTCTTTTTTCAAAATGTATTCTTTGTTTTTTCTTTGTTTTTTAATCACAAATTTGAATTTACTGAAAACTGAACATAACTCTTGAGTGATAAATTTGTACCTAGCTTTCGTGATAATCATATTGAGTACCATCAAATTACTGAGTTGCATGCAGTAACTGTTCTTTGTGAAAGATTTGAGTGTTCAAGTTCAATTTACTTGATTTCATGAGCAAAAGCGTTTATTACGTGCCATTGAAGCGAAGCAGTTTATTTCAAGCCACTGTTATAATAAACTAAGCAGATCTAGATCAAGTTTTAGAGTCGAGGGTATATTACTTATTTTGAACAATTTTACTTCATTTCTGAGCTGAGTTCAGTTTCTAAGATGTCTATGTGTTGCTGTTAATCAGCAGTCATTTTTTTCAAAAGTTTTTTATATATAATGCGCACATTTTTTGGATGAGTTCTGCTTTTCAACTCCCAACTTTTGCGTTTAGCTCGCATCAAGCCATCTTGCTTATGATCGATTGATTACACATGAACAAGCCCAATTATTATCTGATTGGTTAATTCCTTGATTGGTTAATTATCTGATTGGTTAAATCCAACGGAGTTCCCTGTTTCTGATTGGTTGTTTTATTTCTGTTCTGTGTAGGAGTGTTTGCACAAGCTGTTGGACTAGTCAATTTTAAAACTGGAACTGAACAAGTATTTGAATTCCTGCAGATGCCGACATTAAATAAACAGGTATTTCTTTTTGCCGATTTTGCTTTGATTCGCTACTGTATACGTTTGCAAATTAGTTTTATTTGACTGATTAGATTTGTGATTCACTGCAACAGCCAATGCTCAAATGTTTCATTCTGTAAATACAGACTTAGTGATAGTGTAAATTGTTCTTATGGTCCAAGTTCCTGATTTTGCCTGTGCAGTTTTATTGATACATGCATAAATTTATCTCTCTCTCAGTTTTAAAAGTATTGATAAAATTATCTTCTAGTATGGACTATCGTATACTTTTGTTCTATGTATGGATATATAATGACTGTATTGTGCATTTGGTACATTTGCGTGCTTTGTATACATTTGAATTGAATTTGTGTACAGTTGCCTGATTTTTTTACACTTGCGTGATTTATGTCCAGTTCAGTTGTAGCGTTTGTGTATGGTTGCATGGTTTGTGTACCATAGTTTTGCGTACAGCTGCACTGAGTTTGTTTGTAGTTACGTGGTTTGTGTACAACTGCATGTTTGTATACAGTTGCCTTGAGTGTGTGTACAGCTGCATGTTGTATGTTGTACAGTTGCCTTGAGTGTGTGTACAGTTGCCTTGATTGTGTATAGCTGGATATTGTGTGCAGCTGTATGTTCTGTGTTATGTGTACAGTTGTCCTATGTTCTACTGGATCAACTCGTGGAGGAACTCTTTCCTGAGCTGCTTTCGGCAGAGGACAGCGAAGTCTTCACTGCGCTAATACACTGACCGTGCATGGCATTGGTGCACGGACCACATCGCGCATTGGTGCACTGACCAGTGTTGTGCATTGATGCACTGCCATGTTGTGTGTTAATTCAGTAACTATATGTTGTGCATTGATACACTGACTGTGCATCGGGCATTGGTGCGCTGACCAGTGTTGTGCATTGGTGCGCTGACCAGTGTTGTGCATTGGTGCGCTGACCAGTGTTGTGCATTGGTGCACTGACCATGTGTTGTGCATTGGTGCACTGACCAGTGTTGTGCATTGGTGCACTGACCATGTGTTGTGCATTAATGCACTGCCATGTGTTGTGCATTGATACACTGACCGTGCATCAGACATTGGTGCACTGCCGTGTGTTGTGCATTGGTGCACTGACCAGTGTTGTTCATCGTTGTCTCTGTTGTACTCCACGTTGTACTTGCTGCTACTGCTGAGGCTGATCGTGCTATGATAAATGTGAATCTTATTTTATTATATGCGTACAACTGTTCGTTGATTAGGCATTGTGTGTTCATCAGTCCGAGTGTAAAACTCTTGCCTGGCTGTTCGTAGAGAGTGAAGTTTGTCTGTGATGTTGTTACCAGGCAGACAGACAGACAGACAGACAGACAAGCAGACAGACAGACAGACAGATAGATAGAAGCAGCCAATAAAAGGCAGGCAGATTACTAGTTAGAGAGCCAGTTAAATAGACAGATGTTTTAGCAATCAATCATGGAGACGGTTAAGCAGGTGGATCATTAGACAGTCTATTAGACAGAAAGGCAGTCAAACAGACAGTAAGATTTCGCTTAGACAAACAATGAGACAGACAAGCAGAGACAGCATCAACGTAAATCAGCTGTGAAGTAGTCGGAAGACGAGCCGGTTATGTAGTCCTGACAGGATTGGTTAGATTATCACGCAGTCATCATCGTCATTGGTCATTAGTGATCGCACATTGCAATGGTAAACATTAAATGTAGAACACTTTGATGAAAAACTTTACTCTGAGATTTGTCTGCGGCAAGGGTAAGAACGTTTGGGGAAACGCGCATTTTGTTTTGTTTGGGTTTTTTAAGAAAAAAATTAAAAGAGAAAAATCTTTCTTATCAGATCGTTATTGCATGGTTTACTGTTGTGGCAATGATCTGTTTTCGTTCCCAGTTATTATTTTAAGATTCTTTCTTATATATTCGTGTCCACTTTTCTCATCTTGCTACATATGAATATCACTTAGTTTATTTATGCCAGCTTCATTTTAGTTAAGTGTGTTTTTGTTTGATGGGCATAGGATCAGACTTTATAGGAGCAAACTTCAGCAGCATTTTTATGTTTAAACATTTATCTAAATGTAGAAACAACTAGTAAAATATACTTTTAGTTTCATCTCTATTCTGTAGAAAGATTTATGCGTCTGGCTGGTATTGTTATGGCACAATTTAAGGAAGCAGTTTCGTATTGGTTCTGGATCGAGGTTAGCACTAGGTTACAGTTGTGGCCGCCCACCCCTGCTCATCTGACCTAGTGGATCGGTGGTTAAAGTCATGTGTAGTAATACGCAAGACAAATATCCATCGCCAGGACCTGTCGTCGGATAGAGCACTATCATCATCATCACAGTTGTGGGTGGCACGTCATGCTGTATTGTTGAACTGCTTTTGTCTGTGAGTCTCTCGTGTTGTTGATCGCTGTTGTTCTATCTGTGAAGTCTGTCGCATATTGTAAGGTATAATTTAATAGCGTAATCGGTTCAGAACACGAAGGTGTAAATATGTGGAGACGACAAGTGTCAATGCTGAAGCGTTTTAACCGCACTGTAGGTAGGGAAGCGTATGCGTTGGAATGACTTGAAGCCCACAGCCTGCATTTCATCACTCTATTTGTCCATGCATGCTGTAAATTTATACATTCTCATCTCCAACATCATTACCTAATCAACATCATCATTTATCACGTCAGTTTTTCCCTGTGCATTCTGCACTGTGTAATACAATACTGCCATATCTTCACGAACCTACATCTCTGTGAGTTCTAACATTTTCCATAATATGACCGTTGTGAGTATGAACAAGGAAAGCTTTTATCTCGGTGAAGGAGAAATTTTGTGACAGGAATTAAACCAACAGTGATATGTCGTGTCTAAGTAAATATAGATATAATGAAAATAACTATTTTAAAGGTCATTTCAGTACTTGTAGTGACAAATTTGTATGATATCAGGGTTTTTTGGTGGAAGGATCATCTTTCTTTAAATAATTTATTTTACACAAGATTAACTTTACTTGCTTAATTTAACAGTATTTTAATCTAAACTAAATGCTTTCCGCATTTATTGTTGAAATTTTTTGTGTAAATATTTCGCTTTCTGGCTGCTGTAATCTTGCTTTCGAAAATAATCGTCTACGTTAGTGGCAAGTTGCTGAAGTATCATTGTAATGATGCTGAACACTTGCTTTTACAGCTAAAAGTTGTCTTTGTTTGAATAGATTATACAGTATGTGAAGTGACCGAATAGGTCAGTCGTTAAGCGCGCACGCTTCGCAGCGAAGAGATAGAGAGTTCGCCTCCCTGCAACGACTGATTGTGTTCGGTAGCAAACCTGGGCAAATTGTTAACACTCCATTGCCTGCACGGAAAGGACCTTTGGCCACCCACCCGTGCTCATTGGCCTAGTCGGTCGGTGGTTAAGTCGTGCGTAGGAATAAGTAAGACAAATAAGCATCGCCAGGACCTGTCTTCGGACAGAGCACTATCATCATCATCATCATCATACAGTATGTGAAGTGTAAGTTCCACTCGTTGTGGTTGACTTCCTTAACCGAACTGACTATCTGCGTTAACTGCATTGTTTAATCATTTGAAGTCGATCGTTTTCTTGGTGCATTGACTGCATCGAGTCTTGATGCCCTTGCTGTTGTCACTCTCGCTCTGTCTGACCTTCCTGTTGCCACTCTCGCTCTGTGTGACCTTTCTGTTGCCACTCTCGCTCTGTGTGACCTTGCTATTGCCACTCTCGCTCTGTGTGACCTTCCTGTTGCCACTCTCGCTCTGTGTGTCCTTGCTGCTGTCACTCTCGCTCTGTGTGACCTTCCTGTTGTCACTCTCGCTCTGTCTGTCCTTGCTGTTGCCTCGCTCTGTGTGTCCTTGCTGTTGCCACTCTTGCTCTGTGTGTCCTTGCTGTTGCCATTCTCACTCTGTGTGACCTTGCTGTTGCCACTCTCGCTCTGTCTGACCTTGGGGAGCACGATGTTGTGACTGGTTGTCAGACTTGATTGTAAGAAAGAGAATTGTCCTGCACTCAGCAGGATTCGTAGACCTGCTATCCTTGATTTGTCAAGTTTTAGCATGAAGCATGTCAGTTTTTGTCTCTGCAGTATTTTTCTAATACTTTTGTGCCATTCATGTTGTGAATACATTTTCTGTATGCAGTGCACAAATTAAGGATAATCCAGTGGGGGAAGGGGGGATTTTTTTACAAGCAATGGTTTGCGGCGAGAATTGTTAAAAGTAATTCTATTGATCAAATCATGCAATTACGAAAATCTGTCCCCCGCCTGGCGATTAAAAAACGAAGTGCAGTGGATGAGGATAGAACGCGGGTGCGGAAAAATCTCCTCCATCCCTCCACATAATTTGAGGCCTATGTTTATGTATGTTCATAACTTATATTAGCTAATATTGTTCTATTTTTCTAAACTTATTATTGTGTAGAAGATTCATAAATCTGATGAGATGTTGCCTTGCTGCAGCTGTAGGAAGGAAGCCTGTGCTTTACTGCAAAAAAAACAGTTTTGAGTTAGATTGTAGTTGAACGAATCTAATGTGATCGAGTAAGCCGTATGTTGTTCTATCGAAGCGAAATGTTATTTTGTGAAAATGTACAGCTGTAAATGTTGTTGTGTTTGAAAAACAGTGTATAAGAGTATCATGCTTTCAGAAAACCAGTGTGTCAAGTTATTTGTTAAGTATTTATTGCTTTATTAAATGAAGTCCTTGTTGCTTTGTTTCGTTGCCTCTGTGTAATTGTACTTTAGCTGTTAAGTATATAACAAAACAGGTTCATTATTTTTTGTTCCTTTGGTATATTGTACATCTACAAATGTCGTCCAAAATGCACATCTCTATATCGTCCGATAGTTGTGTAGCTTTATTCCTCATATTCGCGGCCGTATTTAAGGGGGGTTTGGGGTTTGACCCCCTCAAATTTGTTTTGTTTTTCTTAAAATTCATGATGTTTTTAAAGAAATTTTTGAAAAAAGTCGCCAAATTTTATAAGTCAAAACCCCCCGGAATTTTTTTTATTATAAAAAGGTCGCACAAAAGTTTGAATTCCAAACACCCCCCCCCCCCCATGAAATCCTGGCTACGATCCTGCTCCTATTATACTGTAAAGTATTCAGTTTCATTATGTGATAACAAACTGTATTGATTGCTCAATTGTCAGCATCATAATTGCCACAACAGCTTTACCAGAAATTGAATTTTACAATCCAGTGACGTCACGGAGCGTTAAAGTAGACTCAGCTCAACGTGCTGGCCACCACGCCAAGATGAGCAGTGGGTTTGTTTGTGTCGTGAAGGGCATCCTGCCATAAGTTTCACGTCATTCAATTCATAGTGGTTGTATAATGCACTCGTCTTGTCCATGGCTTTACCATGTTTTTTTACGGTTCTGAAATGGATATATTTGCATTGGAGAATTAAGGACATTTTGACGACACCTGATTCCAGACTTGGCAACACGTCTCACATTGACAAACATGAAAGCATGTAACATAGAGGCACAAAAGTGATGATGATGATCAGTATAATCACTGAACTACATTTTACATTACGTCTTCAGTCGCAAAGAATTCATTGAATTGATTGCCACTCTGATATACTGTATCAATGTTTCCAACAACTTCGACTGTGCAATACATTGTAGTAACATTACAACTTTATAGACTTGAGGAGGAGCAATTGCACCGTCCGTTTGAACAACATTGATGACTTCTAGGTTCGGGTTCTAATCAACCTGTAGTGGTCATCGTGGGCGTGGTAGAGAGATTTGCAGCGGTCTGATTGGTCGGGGGTGCGGTGGGCGGGCCGTGGATCGCGATCCAGATGCTGAGTAGAAAGGATCTTCCGAGGAAGATGGATAGTAGTGCCGTGAGTCCGAGACTGAGTATGACGGCGGTGAGGATGAGCTGGCACTTGATGAGCATGCTGTAGCGAGCCGCTAGGCTGGAGTTCAGTGTCAGCGTCTTCTTAGAACTCTACGCAACAACAGCAAAGTCATTAGTACTTGTAGAATATTGCATGCATGATAAGTACATTGTAAATAGATATATAATAATTATATAATCTGAACAATGATATATAATATGAGTATGGATAAGTATTTACACAGGTGATTCGGTGCAAACGCTTACACATGTTTCGTGCTTCGCTGGTAATTCTAAATGTACAATAACAGCGTTCAGTCCTTCATATGTTCTTATGTTATTTAAGAACAAACTAAAACAAAGCTTTGTAGTTTGCCAAACGAACATTGTAGCAATTAACAATCAATCGTTGGTTATTAGCTAGCAGTTCTCGGTGCAGCACCATACATCGATCTTATTGCCTGCTGGAGGATCTTTGGAACAATATCGATACAGATTTTCATCCTTGCTAGAATTGAGTGTGTGGGAGCACAAAATTAATGTTGTATGGTACCATTCGACCAGGTACAGTGAAAACAAACAGAGCACGACCTGATATAACGAATAGAGAGAAATTCAGACCTGAACTTAAATAACCCTTTTCCACAAATATTTGGAAGGGCTACACACACAAAGGACATAATCCAGTAAAGATAAACAGAATGGTCTCACCGGCTCGTTGACGTAGGATTGGAGTTTCATAGCGTTGGACGCTCCAGCACCGGAACAACGCAAGCTGAAAGTCAAAGTTATCAAAATCAATCAATCTGATTAATTATACAACTGATCAATTATTGTCCAAAATCTCAAATCGTACAGATTCAATTCAGAATGGATTCAGATAAAAATTCGAAGCATATAATATTTAACAAAATAATTAGGACCTAAATATGTTTTGAGTATTCACACATTATGTACACTGGGAACTTGATTTGAAATCCAGTGCAATTATAGAGCGTGTATCAAAAAGTAGTTGGCACTGTTAGTTGATAGATTGACTCTATTGAATTCCAAAATAATTAACAATTTGATTACTTTTTTTTAAAATGCCACTGTATATCAATCGTGCAACATAATAAATAATAAATCGTGCAATAAATTGTTACTTTCCAGCACAAGGCACATAGGCTATCCAGGTAGTATAGACGTGTGAATAGGCTTACATGAGCTCCTGATACTTGGTAGGATCTCTTGGAATCGACTTCCAAAGTTCTTCCAGGACTGGTTTCAGCTCGTCGAACGTGTCCGTCACTTGCATGACAGAGATGAGGAACTGATCCTTCGAGGACACTTTCTCTAAATTATTCATCTATGAAATATAAATATTCATAAATGTCCTACGCAGCATGGCGTAGTTTGGTTTCAGTGCTTAGAGGTGGGGCTAGATTGCTAAGTTGTTGTTTCAATTGACGGGGAGGGGCTAATTAGGAAAAAAGCTCACTAGTGGGGAGGAGTCAATAAAAAATTGAATTAAGTTTACACTAAATTGTAAGCTTGGGATATAACCCCGCTATTAAGCCCCTGACTGGCAGGAACCATTACAAAATCAAAACCGTTTGTTTTCAAAATATTACAGAAACTATTATTTAAATCACAGCGGCGATAATGCAGAATCATATGAAACATCCACATTTAACTGCTAAATATATTTAATCAATTTCCCGATGTCATTAACGATTTCCCGATGTCACCGCATTGTACTATGTTCCAACCACTAATTTAGTCGTTATAAAATAACGTTAGTCTAATTGAATGTATCAACGGTATACCGGAAGTCCTCAGCGTGACGCGAAGTGTCTTGTGACTGCGACCTTCAACGAAACCCATCGAAGGTTTCACGTGGAATTTATCCGGCGCTGTGCCTCGAACCTACGGAACGTACAATACAGCGCCGTGGTTATTTATAGAAGAACCTCGCATAGCAATACACTCTAATCGTAACATGCGTGCATCCGTTCAAATGGATGACTTACAAATCAAATGGATGAAGATTTAGGCCTATTCTTAGAATTGTATTTTTCTTATCGTCACTTTGTCTTCATGCAATAAACTCAGCTGGACTATAATTCACGTTGTCTGATTCTAGTATACTTTCACGATAAGATTTACAACATACCAGAACGAAATTGAGCAATTTTACCTATATTTAATTATTATCCTCACTTCGTCTCGAGCTCAGCAGAAAAGACGGACGACGGAGATGATATAGGAAGAGGTTGTGATAAACACGAGTTCTTCAATACAACCAAAGTTGCAAGAGATGATAATTTGAACACTAATCGTCATTCGCATAAGAGTTATTTAAAACTAAAATAAAGCAGTAAAATAGTAAAATACAGGAAAACCGAGCAGCAAAACCTTCGCAAGCGTCAACTAACTAAATCTGAATTCACTAGATTCCCAGCTGTTAGCATTAATAACAATTTTGGATTCGTAAATGTTACTGTAAGTTGATATTTGAAAATCAAATCGCTGAACACTCAAGCATGTCTGCAGAGCATCTACGCTGTTATTCTGGCCCAATAGTCTATTGGAAATATAATCGCTGAAAGTTTCAAATCCGAATCAACTGTGAATTGTTTGATGTATCGGACTGTTTGATGTATCGGACTGTTTGCTGTATCGGACTGTTTGATGTATCGGACTGTGTATGTATCGGACTGTTTGCTGCATCGGACTGTTGATGTATCGGACTGTTTATGTATCGGACTGTTTAATGTATCGCACTGTTTGATGTATCGGACTGTTTATGTATCGGACTGTTTAATATATCGGACTGTTTGATGTATCGGACTGTTTGATGTATCGGACTGCTTGATGTATCCGACAGTTTCATGTACCGGACTGTGCAATATATCGGACGACCGTGTCCACATGTATATGACCGCAGATGAGAACTCACCTTGAAAGTGATCTGCGCGTCTGTGTTGTTCTTGATTTCTATGAAAGCTGCGTAGCTATTGGTCGTGTAGTCGTACGAGAAGTCAAGTCCTTCCTCGGGGCTGGAAAATAAATGTTGTAAGTAAAAACCCTTCTTGTTGACTCCTCGAGAAAAATGATGTTTAAGCAAAAGAAGCTCATTTAAAACTAGGAGATTAAACGTTAAAATTTTGTTTTAACGATACATGGTGAACGTTTGTTTTTATAAGACTCCGGCAGGTCCTAATTGTCATTTAAACTTTCCAACCATCTCAATCTTCTGGGCTCCAGAAGATTGAGGTTTTCTCAATCAGAGTAGAAGTTAATACATTCTTTAATTGTATTTTCTTCGATTTATGTAGCATACGAATCCTTAAGCTTTCACTTAATTTTCTTTCAACAGTTCTTCTCTCCAATACATTTATCAACAACCTTCAAGGGCGTCAACCCATATCTCACGTTGCAAATTTTTGTTCTTTTAATTCAATAGGCCTAACCTCCATATTCACATTTAGGGTGCCTCTAGTTTTACATTTCCCTCACATTAATGCCCAAGTTTCACAAGCCTTGTGAAATAGTGGAAATTGCAAAAATGTTTTATTTGACACCTGACCATTGCAAAGCGACACTTACTAACCTGATGAATGCTGGTGTAGTGCGTAAGGCAATATGAACTAACCCAACAGTGGCTTGTAATGGAAAGTAAGGCAACAGGAACTAATCTGACAGTAGCTTGTAGTGGAAAGTAAGGCAACAGGAACTTAACCTGACAGTGGCTTGTAATGGAAAGTAAGGCAACAGGAACTAACCTGACAGTGGCTTGTAATGGAAAGTAAGGCAACAGGAACTAACCTGACAGTGGCTAGTTTCACATCTGAGAATTCTTCATCGTCTTCCGATTCAGTATCAACAAACATGTCGGCAACTCTGTAGGTTCAACTGAAGCC